>JACEIK010003498.1:39287-115719 GCA_018107945.1 Datura stramonium | reverse complement strand
ACTGTTGTCTTCACTGTTGTAGTTGTAGTAAATTAACATCTAAAAGGTTTCACCCTGTATTCCTATTCCTGTGGGTTCGACATTCCGGTTCTTAAAAAGAGCCACTGTATTACTTGTACGACCCGTGCACTTGCGGGCTCATCAACTGCCCTTGTCAATGTCGTGTTGTCATTGTCGCGTCACACACCTTATGGCGCTGGAAGGAAACTGCCTCACGCCTTCGATCGCACGGGACTTGCTGTTGCGTCGCATGTGTCCGTGCGCTGATGTTGGGGCGCCTCTCGCGTGCCCTTGCTGTTATACCTCGGGAATTCGAAAATCAAACTCAGAAGTAAATAAGGAGAAAAACTGGAAAATGTTGTATCAGTTGCAGAACGGGTCACTTAACGACTCATGAAGAGGCCAAACGAGTCGTCAAGTGACTCATGGGGAAAGCCTGAGATGTTGAAGGACTCGAGGTCCTCACGGGCGATGTAACGACTCGTGGTAAGTCACCATGAGTCTTCATATCAGTCGTGGGGTGGTCTTAGAGAAGGACAGTGAGCTTATCCAGTGTACTTGACAGATGGCACCCAACGACTCGTCATCAGTCCTAACGACCCTTTAGGTGGGCCGTTACCAAGCTAGTGGAGTTTTCATGAATGATGAGGCAGTGCACTTGACGGGTGAACCAACAGATCATGAGCCCTAGTAACGAGTTGTCAGGTCGTCCGTTAGGACCCCCTGACAGTTATTTTTAGCGATTTCAGTAAGGGATTTTCCGTAATTCCTAAGTTCTAAAGGCCTATACCGCATCATTTTAAGCTCATAATAGAGGGTTTTAAGCTGAAAAAGACCCATCTAGGCCATTATCTTCATGCATGCAAGGGTGATAGCTTGAAGGGAAAAAAGTGAGGAGAAACTCATGGTTTTCAAGGGAAATCTCAACTGGGCAATCAGGAAGAGTTAGGATTCTTCATTCCCAGGTATGTAAGGTTATGAGTGGATTTTTTCTTCCACACCCATGCCCATTCTCTATCAATTTGTGATCTATTTTAGATGATCATGTATGATTTTTCATTCAATTGCATGATTCTTACATTTCTACTCAAGGGTATGATTAATTGAGTTGATATTTATGATTTATCGAGCTTGAGCGGATTCTAACTTAATTTCTTTTACAAAATTGTTTTCTAAAAAAAATATAATCTAAAACGCCCATGTGTGAGGAGTTCCTAATAGAATGTGATGATGATGGAATAGATGATGAAAAACATGTTTCCAATCTTACCCATGATTTTGATGATGTTTTCAAAGAAGATTAAATAGACCCATGTATGATGAAGCTTTGGGTAGTGCCCAATGTTGAGTATGAAATGATGATTTTCATGAATTGACTTTATTACTTCGTTTTGAAGTGAAATCTCCCAAATTACAATGTTTTCAAATAAATTGTATGATTTCAAGCATGATAAGGTTTTGGGCAAGGCCCTTATATTGATGATTATGAAGTGATAATTCTATGTAGGCTTACCACATGATTTTTGGAGTAAATTCTCCCATTATTCTTTGAACTTGTGGTATGTATCGTAGTAAAGCTTCTCATATGTATGAATTTTATAATTGAGATGTATGTCGTCATTAAGCTTCATTTCACGTGATGTTGAGTTAAGCATGATTCTATTCTAAGATTTGTTGAGATGACATTGTTGAGCTTCATATTTATATGATGTCTAATGCATGCATGATTTCATAATGAGCTTTGTCAATAGACAATTTTGAGCTTCATTTCATACGATGTTGAGTTTATGCATGATTTCATGTTCAGCTTCATATTTATACGATGTAGATCATTGCATATTTTGGGGGAAAAGTCTAGTATCGAGCGGGCTAAGGGTCTACTACCATATGCCCAAATTTACGCGCCAACGTAGGTTGATCCTATTATATTATTGGGACCTCCCTTGTGAGCTATCCCCGGCCCAATTGGCCCTTTGAGCTTGATATCGATATCA
The DNA here is from genome assembly GCA_018107945.1 of Datura stramonium. Lineage (NCBI taxonomy): Eukaryota > Viridiplantae > Streptophyta > Magnoliopsida > Solanales > Solanaceae > Datura > Datura stramonium. The sequence goes on along the minus strand of JACEIK010003498.1, from coordinate 113,725 downwards.
TGGTAGCGTCCCAAGACCTTACAAAGTTATGGACGGATCTTCCCACTTGAGTGTAATAGTCGGAACCACATAAGCTCTATCGTGGTATGTCGGTTAAGTGACGAGTCTCCCACTATCTATATCATTCGAGTTTGCATATCCATTACTCATGATGCTTATCTTATGCATGCATGTTTGAAAAGAAAGGTTTGACTCATTGTTCAGCTTTTGGTATAAATGTTATGATTTATCTCTGAGTCATTCGATTTAGTCATGATGTTCTAAAGACATGCATGACCATGTATTAAATAAGAATGATTTCATAATGAATGTTTGATATCTTTTCTTACCCTTAAAGGCTATCATATATGTATGAATTGTTTTGAAAGACTATTATTGCTCTAGCGGTTTTACTCACCTTGCATACTCGATACATTCCATATACTGAACGCATACTTTCAATGTTGCATCGTTTCATGATGCAAGATCGGGTTCTCAGGTTCAACCCCGTTCGTAGCCGCTTATCAGAGTTAGCATTTTCTTGCTTGGTGAGTCCTCATCCTCCAAGGACTAGACTTTCAATTATTTTGAGCGTACTTCCAGTTTCAGTATTTATGAGCTAGTTAGGGTGTTGTCCCATCAACTCGTCCAAATTAGAGGCTCATCAGACTTAGACATGTATTTAGCCTGAGATGTTCATTTTCTTGTTATGTTAAGTTAGACTTCTGTTGAGTTTATATTTATGTTTCCTTTATGTTTATTGAATGAGTTAGTGAATGCTTATGCCATGGGTTACTTGGGGTCTCTCGGGGTCCCTTGTCCAATGTCTATGATCTGGGTCTCCTCTCGGGCCGTGACACTTGCCGAGAAATCATGGCACCTCGCGCCTGGCAGTGCACGCATGTAGCTGCCGCGCCGCGCCTGGTATTGCGCAAGTGTGCAGCTGCCTCGAACGACTTGTGCCATCATCATGCGACCTTCAATCCTTGCATTCTCTAATCCCACTTCTTCACATTTTACCAATAAGCCTCAAAAACCTTCAAATTCATCATTTTAATCCCTAAAAACATCTCAGCACGTGTGTTATCCATTTTCACAAATATGTAGGATAAACACATGAAAACACACATAATTTATTAGCAAGACATAGTAAAGTGTGGGAAAAATATGTCTATGAAGTGTGTAAGTACACCCTTCAACAATCATGCACTGAAGTTCACTTCTAAAACATTCTCCTTACTCGTGCTCTATTTTGTTTAGGTGAAACTATGCCTTCAAGACGCGGAAACGGAAGAAGGGATGACAATGCTAACTGATCTATCACACTAGCTCCAGCAGCCCCTCAAGATGATTAAGTGTCCTCAACAGAGTTCAGAGCGGCAATCCAGCTGCTGGCTCAGGATGTAACGAACTAGGTAAACTAGCAGGTGGTTCTAGTAAACTCAAATGGGTCCGCAATAGCTACACGATTTTGGAACTTCGCCTAATGAACCCTCCAGCCTTTGATGGATCCAAGGTAGGAGAGGAACCATAGGAGTTCGTGGATGAGGTATGAAAGATCACCCATATCATGGCTATTAGTTCGGCTGGGAGTGTTGATCTGGATGCCTACTAGTTGAAAGGGGTGGCAACAGATCTGGTATGATCATTGGAAAGAAGGGAGACCAGCAGGGGTAGAACTGGTGGAGCGGGAAGAGTTCACTACAACATTCTTAGACAGATTCTTCCCACAGGAATTATGTGAGGCCAATGTTGCAGAGTTCATGAATTTAAAGCAAGGCAACAGGATGGTGAAGGAATATGCACTGGAGTTCATGCAATTGTCAAGATATGCTCCGGAGATGGTAGCCGAGCCAAGAGCTCGCATGCTTAAGTTCATCAACAGAGTATCAAACCTAGTCCTTAGGTAGTGCAGGACTATGATGCTCATAAAAGACATTGACCTCTCCAGCCTCATCGTTCATGCCCAGCAGGTTGAGGAAAAAAAAGCTGAAAGATATGGAGCAAGAGAATAAGCGGGTAAGGACTGGCCAATAGAATTATAGCCGACAGAGGTCTGGCGGTAGTAGCCACCCACCGCAGCAGTAGAGGGCTCCAACACACACTTCAACCAGCACACCTACCCACAAGGATCGGAAGGATGGAGCATCTGGCTCTCAATCCCAGAGTCACAGCGCCAAAAACCATTATCCAGCTTGCCCTAAGTGGGGCAAGAATCATCTAGGTCAATGCCTCTAGCGAAAAGAGGGTTGCTTTGGGTGTGGATAACTAGGTCACTGGCTTAGAGAATGTCTGTCAGCAGGATGGGGGATCACTGTCTACCACATCAGCAGCTCCAGCAAGCCGACCATCTTAGCAGGCCAATCCTTTTGGTAGGATGGCGGTTAGTGCCAAAACCACTTTTATGATTTGTCCTCTGGTCAGGATTAGGAGGGCTTACCTGACGTGGTCATGGGTATGTTACATCTCTTCCATTTAGATGTGTATGCCCTACTGGATCCAAGAGCTACCCCATCATTCGTGACTTCCTATGTAGATGTCCAGTTAGAAATCAGTCCAGATGTCCTCTCAGAACTATTCTCTGTCTCTATCCCAGTTGGTGAGTCAGTTAGAGCCAGTCGGGTGTATGGAAATTGCCCAGTCTCAATCTTGAATAAGGTTATTCCAGCTAATCTAGTAAAGTTAGACATGGTCAATTTCGATCTCATTCTTGGCATGGATTGACTACACTCTGGTTATGCCTCAGTCGACTGTAGAACTAGAGTCATCATATTTCAGTTCCCCGATGAGCCAGTTTTACAATGGATGGGAAGTAGTTAAACGCTTAAGGATCGTTTTATTTCCTACTTTAAGGCAAGGAAGCTTATTAATAAGGGGTGTATTTATCACCTAGTTTGGGTCAATGATTCCAACTTTGAGACCCCAACTATCCAGTTAGTTCTAGTTGTCAACGAATTCCCTGATGTGTTCCCCGAAGATCTTCCCGGAGTCCCGACCAAGCGAGAAATAGACTTCGGCATACTCCTTCTTCTAGATACTCAGCCCATCTCCATCCCTCCTTACAGAATGGCTCCAGCTGAGCTTAAGGACTTGAAGGAGAAGCTAAAAGACCTTCTTGATAAGGGTTTCATCAGGCCCAACATCTTGCCATGGGGTTCTCCAGTATTTTTCATGCGAAAGAACGATGGTACTCTCAAAATGTGTATCGATTACCGTCAAGTGACCAAAATCACAGTTAAGAATAGGTATCCCCTACCTAGGATTGAAAACTTGTTCGATCAGCTTTTGGGGAGCCAGTTGTTTCTCCAAGGTAGATCTCAGGTCAGGGTATCATCAGCTTAGAGTCAAAGAATGTGACATACCGAAAACAACCTTTAGAACTCGATATGGTCACCATGAAGTCATGGTTATGTCCTTCAGACTAACTAATACCCCCATAACTTTCATGGACTTGATGAACAGAGTTTTTGAGTAGTATCTAGACATGTCTGTCATTGTGTTCATTGATGATATTCTGGTATACTCCAAAAATGAGGAGGAACATTCTAACTATCTGAGGATAGTGATATAGACACTCAGAGACCGCCAGTTGTTCTCTAAATTCAGTAAATGTGAAATCTACTTGAAGTCTGTGACTTTCCTTAGTCACGTGGTCTCGGGTGAGGGTATTCAGGTAGATCCTCAAAAGATAGCAGCGGTGAAAGACTATCCAAGACCTATTTCCCCAACCAAAATTAGAAGTTTCTTGGGTCTATCCGGTTATTATCGAGGTTTTGTAGAAGGATTTTCCTCTATTGCATCTCCTCTGACTAAGTTGACTCAGAAAAAGGTGAAGTTTCAGTGGTCAGATGCGTGTGTGAAGAGTTTCTAGGATTTGAAGACTCGACTCACTACCGCTCAAGTTTTAACCTTATTGGAAGGAACATATGGTTTTGTAGTATATTGTGATGCTTACAGAGTTAGACTCGATTGCGTTCTGATGCAGTGGGGTAAGATGATAGCTTTCACCTCTAAAAAACTCAAGGTTTATGAAAAGAACTATCCGGCTCATGACCTTGAGTTGGCAGTAGTAGTGTTTGAGTTGAAAATTTGTGGGCATTACCTTTATGGGGCTCGTGTGGATGTTTTCACCGATCAAAAGAGCCTTCAGTATGTATTCAGTCAGAAAGACTTGAATCTTCGTCAAAGAAGGTGGTTGGAGCTATTAAAGGATTATGACATGAGTTTGCTATACCACCTGGGTAAGGCCAATGTAGTGGTTGATGCCTTAAGTAGGATGTCCATGGGGAGCGTGGCTCATGTCGAAGAGAACGGAAAAGAACTGGAAAATGACATCTATAGGATATCTCGGTTAGGAGTCTAGTTGGTTGATTCAGCTGAGGGTGGAAGAGTAATGTAAAGTGGGTCAGATTCCTCGTTAGTCATTGAAGTTAAGTCGAGGAAGGATGAAAATCCCATACTGCTTAAGCTAAAAGAAGCAGTTCTAAGAAAAGAAGTGGAGGTTTTCTCCAAAAGGGGAGATGGTGTGCTCCGTTACCAAGGTAGACTATGTGTACTGGATGTAGGTAACTTGAGACAATAGATACTGGCATTTGCACATAGTTCAAGATAATCTATCCACCTAGGTGGCACTACAATATACCATGATCTATGGGATATTTACTGGTGGAATGACATGAAAAGTGACATAGCAGAATTTCTGGCTAAGTGCCTGAACTGCCGACAGGTTAAGGTGGAACATGAGAGACCTGGGGGTATGACTCAGGATATCAGCATACTACAATAGCACGAAAGCCCTAATATCAGACCCGGGAGTTGAAATGGAGAAAATAAGATTTTCTGCACCAGGTCACAAGACGAGTCGTCCAGTGATCAGTCAAGAACACCTCGAGTCGTTAAATGACTCATGGGGAGGGGTATGAAAATGGTTGAAATTTTGAGTTGGGAGCTGTCCACGGGTGTAACCACTAATCGTGGTCAACACCACGATTCATTGGGTGACCCGTGCTGAAAGGCAGTTCAAGGATGGAGGAAGAGCAAGCAGTGTACCTAACGGCTAGTCACCACGAGTCATGGTCGATGCCACGATTTGTTGAGTGGGTAATGGTCAGCATTTAGTTAAAGATTAAATGTGTTTGGCAGTGAAGATGACAGGAGGTGACCATGAATCCTGGTCAATGGCAACGACTCGTCTAGTCCCTTATTGGGATTGGCAGTCTATTTTTCTATACAAGTTTATTAAGGATTTTTTCATAATTTCTAAGTTCCTAAGGCCTAAACTATATCGTTTTTAGCTAAGAATAGAGTGATTTTAGAAGGGTTAAGTTATTCTAAGCCTATTCTAACTCATGCATGCAGGTTTAAGGGTTTAGAGAGTGATCAAGCATAGTTCATTAAGGTTCTTCCTCAATTCTTCCTTGGGCAACCAAAGAAGTTGTGAAATCAGATCCTCTTAGGTATGTAAGGCTATGATTGGGTGCAATAGTCCACACCTACACCCAATTCCCTCTCAATTCATAATGTTCTAATTGATGTTTTCATGAGATTTTTACCCAATGCACGAATTCCTAAGTTTCAATCATGGGTATGATCTAAGCATATTTTAAATAATGAATTATGATTAATGGAAAGATTTTACAATGTTTTAAATTATAAATTATATTCAAGTTTTCTAAATTATGATGCCCATCCATGAAAGTTGAGATCTATAAAGTATGTGTACAAGCTTGATGAGATGTTATGAAGAAGGTATGATTTCGAAATACCCATGTTTATGTTCATGTTTTAAAAGTGAATCAAGTTTATTTCAAGCATGTTTAAGTATTGGGCAAGCCCATATGATCAAGTATGTTTAATGACTTCATGAATTAGCTTACCACATGGTTTTGGAGTCAAGACTCCTATTATTTTCAGCTTGTGGTATGGTTTGAGCCAAGACTCCTCATGTTATGATTTCATATTATGAATGTATGTTATTATTTATCTTCTTCACTAGACGATGGCCAGCTTCATTGAAAAACGATGGAGAGCATATGCATGTTTTTGGGAGTAGTGTCTAGCACCATGTAGGCTAAGGGTTAGTAACCCTATGCCTCAAAACTATGTGCCAACATAGGTATGTTTAGATTATTTGGGACCTCCCTTTTGAGCTTACCCTAACCCCAAGGGGCTTTGAGTTTGATATCTATATCATGGTAGATCCCTTAGCCCTGACAAGACATTGGACGGCTGTGCCTACTTGAGTGTGATAGTCGTGACCACGTAAGATCTATCGTGGAAACGTCGGTTATATGATGAGTCTACCATTGTTCCTCATGATTTTAGTTATGCATGTATATCAATCATGATATTATGTTTTCAGCAGGTTTGACCCAATGTTCAATTTTACTTATAATTATCAGCTTTCAGCTTTGGGTCATTCGATTCAGTTATGAGATTCAGTTACGTTCAGAGCATGATTTAAGAAAATAGCGTGCAAACCCTACTCTCAGAATCTTATCTTGATTATGTTTTATACTATTCATATTTAATGATTTTACTTATGTAGCGGTTTTACTTAGCTTGCATACTCGATACATTCCACACACTGACCGCATACTCTATGTTGTATCGTTTCATGATACATGCTCTGATATCTAGACTCAGTCCCGTCGCTAGTCAGATTCCCGGAGTTAGCATTCCTCAGTCTCAGTTTGTGAGTCCTCATCTTACGAGGGTCGTTCTTAACAGTTGTGTTTCATCTTTTCTGTTTTCAAACTATAGCGAGTTAGTTGGGGTATTATCCCATCAACTCACCAGTATTAGAGGCTTTTTGGGACATAATTTGTATTCAGCTTTAGATTGATGAATGTATTCAGTGTTATGTTTTTTTATACTTCCGCTATGTTATTCATGATGATCTTCTACTTACCTATGATTTAGTTAGATGTTATGTTCATACCATGGGTCGACTTGGAGCCTCTCTGGGTTCTTTGTCTCGTATCTCGATCCGTATAGATGTTCGGGTTGTGAAAAACATGGTATCAGAGCATTAGGTTTTGAAGTGTCCTAGAGTGTTCAAAAGTCGTATTAAGTAAAGTCTTTTTCATGGGTGTGAAGTGCGCCACACTTATGAAGAAGAGGTTATGAGACATTTAGGAAATGTTCCCTTCTTTCATGATCTATGTCGTATGATCGCCAAGGTCAATCAGCAGGCGGTAGCGCATGTCCCTCAGAACAGGAATGCAGCGGCGACAAAAGTTAGGGATTTTATAAGGATGAATCCTCCCGAGTTCCTTGGATCGAATATGGATGAGGATCCACACGAGTTCATTGACGAGGTTTTGAAAATGACCCAGATTATGGGGTGACTTGGGAGGAGTGTGCCGATTGTCACGACCCGAACATAGACCCAGATCGAGACACGGGACAAAGATCCTCAAGAGACTCCAAGTCGACCCATGGCATGAACATACATCTAACTCAATCAAATAAAGCAGAGGACTTAACATAATAACATAGCGAAAGTCTAATCATAATATAACATCGAAATCAAAATTCACTGCATACATGACAAGCTGATTACTCCATACAGTCTGAAAGCCCCTAACATATTTGATAGGTTGATGGGACAATGCCCCCAACTAACCGACAAGTCTGAAAACAAAAAATACAGGATAACTGGAAATGAGTAGTCCTCGGGAGAGGAGGACTCACCACAGAAGTTGAATGCTAACTCCGAAGAACTGGCTAGTGACAGAGCTGAGTCTGAATATCGGAGCCTGTATCATGAAATGATACAACATAGAGTATGCGGTCAGTACGTGAAATGTACCGAGTACGCAAGGTAAGTAAAATATATATTTACAATACATAAAAGTTCATAAGAGTGGGACAACATGATCGTAACATGAATATCACAATGCAAATGTATGGCTCAAGGTTTTCAAAACATTCGTAAATCATTCACAATCATAATCATCAGAGAAAAGCTTCATGAAACATGACTTGAGTCAAAGTATATAATCATTCTCATACATAAAATATGAGGAATAGTGGGAGATTCTTATAACTGACATACCCCATATGAGCATACATGGAGCCCAACTTGTAACCTCTGGTCGGGAGGGTGTTCATACCTTGCCAAGGGTAGAACTATGAAAAAGGTGTGATATCACAATAGAGGTCCCATTTGGGCAAAGGGGACAATATCATGGAGGTCCCATCGTGGCTAGATGTCCCGTAGTTCTGAGACTCGAGGCATGCTTGGACCCCGGGTCTACTTGGTGTAAAATACTACTCCCAAATCATATATAGTGCTAATAGGATAATATACATGAGATTCATAGGCTAGTTAAAATCATGATAATCATAAGCATGCATGAAATACGTGAACTAGCCATGAAAGTAAGGCCCATTAGTCGGCCATAATCAAAAATCATAAATCATGAGGATAATGCATACTTGTAAAACATGTATATATACTTAGTATTCATAAATTCATGATGAGCATTTGAAAGAAATCATATCATAAGTCATAAATCATAATGGGTTAATGAACATCAAAATCAAAGTAGAATCATAACTTGATTTATCATGAACATACATACTAGGAAATAGTTTTGTAGATAATTTAAATCTAAATAGTTATAAAATATGTCCATGATTCGTAAAACATGAAATTATACATGAGGGGAATTAACCCATAGATAGATCATAAGGGCTTCACAAGAATTGGGATAAAACCCCATAAAATTATCAATAGGATCTCATGAATTAGAGAGAAATTGGGAATGGGTGTGAAAAAATTCACCTATTTATAACCCTACATACTTGAGAGAATTAGATTCTACAGCTCCCTTAATTGCCCAATGAAGAATTGATGAAAACTTGGAAGAGTTTGAGCTTGATCACCTCTCTAGACTTCTAAACTTGCATGCATGCATAGGAATAGCTTAAAAAGAACTTACACATCTTAAAACTCACTATTCATAACTTAAAATGACATAGTTTAGGACTGTCACGACCCGGACGTACACCTGGATTGTAGACACGGGACAAGGAGCCCCGAGAGACCCCAAGTCAACCCATAGAATGAGCATACGTCTAGCACCATCACATAAATGGAAGACTTAACATGAGAAAACGTAAACATGTCATAATTATGGACAAAAGAAAATACATAATCCATACATGACGGCTGAATACAACTGGTAGTCTGAACAGCCTCTATTCATGAATGACTGGTTGATGGGACAGCTCCCCGACTAACCCAACATTTCTTAAACTAAAAGAAAAGCATAGAGTCTAAGAATATGGCCCTCGGAACATGAGGACTCACCAAGTACACTGATGGAAATCTCTGAAACACTATTGAGGAGGGTGAACCTGAGAGTCGGGTCTTGTATCATGAAATGATATAGCAAAAAAAGTATGCGGTCAGTACGTGGAATGTACTGAGTATGAAAGGCAAATAAAACGAACATTTAAAATATATACAACTTATAAATGATCAAAAGAGTAGGACCTCATTCTCATATTGTAAACATCGTAACATAACATAAGGCTCAAGATTTTCAAAACATCTGTAATACAATCATAATCATAATCATAAGAGAAAATCCTTATTTAACATGACTTGAGCCAATATACATAATCATAAACATGCATAAATCATGAGGAACAATGATAGATTCTCTTAACTGACATACCCCATATGAGCGCACATGAAGCCCGACTTGTAACCCTAGTTGGAAGGGTGTTCGTACCTAGCTAAGGGTAGAACCATGAAAGTGTGATATCACCATGAAAAGGCCGTTTGGGCCGGGGACAGTCCATAGGAGGTCCCAACATACCTTCGGTGGCATGTAGTTTATGAGATCCGGGGCAAAACCTGGGCCCCGAACCTACTCGGTGTTCGATACTACTCCCAAAACATATATAGCGCTCATAGGAATACTTAAATGAATTCATGGGCTAGTTAAATCATGATGGTTATAAACATGCTTGTACATACTTGAACTAGACATGAAATAAGGCCTGTGAGTCGGCCAAAACATAATTCATGATTCATAAGGCTCATACATACTCGTAAATCATGCACATGGCTTGAATTTCATAAAATTGTAATGGGTAACATAATAAATTCATGATTTAAATCATAATTCATGTTGCGCTTTTAAATATCATCAATGGGTAATTAGATCATAAATCAATTCACCATGGGGCATGCTTAATTAGGCTTAAATACATAGAACTTCCAAATCAATAGTATTATGATTAATTTAAATCACAAAAGCTTATTAAAACCCATAGATTATGATAAGATTTTAAAATCACAAAACCCGTAATTAAATCATTAGATTCTATATAAATCAATTACAAAACCCTGCGAGTTTTTAATGAAATTTAAGTAAAATCGTCGAGGAGAGACATGGATGTGGAAGAAATCACCCATTGATAGCCTTACATACATGGGAATAACTAGATCTTAACCTCTCTTGATAACCCAAGAAGAAATTGAAATGAATTGATGAATGCTAAGCTTGAATCACCCTTCAATTTCCCTACCTTGCATGCATGAATGAATGAAGTGAAAACTGAACTTAACCCCTTTAAATTTACCGATTCATAACCCAATACGTTGTAGTTTTGGCCTCAGGATCTTAGAAATTTATGATAAAGCCCTTACTAATTCACAAAAAATAACTGCCAGGGAATCCCAATGAGGGACCCAACGATTCATCATGAGGGGCAACGACTCATGGCCTGAGTTGTGTGGTACACTACCACAGTTTCACCCTGGGACTTCACGGAGGGCACCACGAATCGTGGTGGGTGACCATGAATCGTTGTCACCATCGGTGATCAACACTGCCCAAAAATCCTAGCCCAACATCCAGTCTAGGCCACGGTGACTTCACGAGTCGTGAGGCCTGTCCACGACTTATGGTAATGCCCGTGGTCTCCTCTTCAAATCTTGCCAACCCTTCTATACCACGAGACACCTCACGACTCGTGGTCACTCCTCACGGGCCTCCTCACGATTCGTCCTGTGCCCTGGTGCAAAATTTCAATTTTTCACCATTTTGACTCCCGGATCTGATCCTTGGGTTCCCAAGGTATAACATTATCTCCTCCTTGGGAACATTCGTCCTCAAATGTTAGAAACACACAAAAACTCAAAAACATTCAATCATTATATTCAAACACTAATCATTTAAACCGAAAATTGACGAAATGACTACCTCTGAAAAGAAATACATAGCTGAATTGAATTTATACATTACATACATCCATCATAACATAAATCAAGCTTGCGCACATGAAAAGAACATGGAAAAAGATTAGAGATTTAGGGAAAACTGTTAACTCAAATTGAAACTGAGCCGGTAGGAAACAGGTGATTGTATTTGGCCATCATAGCTGCTTTGGCTTCCCATGTAGCTCCCTCAACATGATGATTTCTCCATAGTACTTTAACTGAAGCTACTTCTTTGTTCCTTAGTCTTCGAACTTGATGGTCTAATATTTCCACAGGAACTTCTTCATAACTGAGACTATCCTTTACACCAACACTATCCACCGGCACTATTAAAGCTGGATCTCCCAAGCATTTCTTCAAAAGCGACACATAAAACACGGGATGCACAGAAGATAACTCTGAGGACAGGTCCAACTCAGAAGCTACCTTACCAACTCTTCTAATAATCCGATAGGGACCAACATAGCGGGGACTGAGTTTTCCTTTCTTTTGAACCGCATGACTCCCTTCATGGGGGATACCTTTAGAAATACCCAATCGTCTACTTCAAACTCCAAATTTCTTATTCTCACATACACATATGACTTTGACGACTCTGAGCGGTTTTTAGCCTATCCCTTATCATCTAAACCTTCACCATGGCCTCATGAACCGAATCAGGCCCTATCATAACTGCCTCACTAACCTCAAACCATCCAATGGGCGATCTACACCTTTGTCCATAAAGATCCTCGAATGGTGCCATTTGGATACTAGAGTGATAGTTGTTATTATAAGCAAACTTGATCAAGGGCAAATGATCATCCCAGCTACCTTTGAAATCCATCACACATGCTCTTAACATATCCTCGAGAGTCTGGATTGTTCGTTTGGCTTGGCTATCTATTTGTGGATAAAAGGCTCTGTTGAGCTTAATTTGAGTCCCAAGCTCTTCTGAAAAGACTGCTAGAATTGGAGGTAAACTGAGTACCTCGGCTTAAAATAATAGACAAGGGCACTCCATGAAGTCGAACCAACACCCGAATATACAATTTGGCATAATCACTGAATCTGTGGTTTTGATCGGTAGGAAGTGTGCATCCTTGGTTAACCTATCGACCACCACCCAAATGGAATCATAGTGTCGGCGAGTACAAGGTAGACCTGTAATGAAATCCATATTAATCTCTTCCCACTTCCAAGTAGGAATGCTAATATCCTGAAGTACGCCTCCCGACCTTTGATGCTCGACTTTCACTTACTTACAGTTCGGGCACTTGGATACAAATTCTACAATATCCTTCATCATGCTGTTCCACCAATATATTTCCCACAGGTCATGATACATCTTGGTGGAACCCAGATGGATGGAATACCTGGACCCATGTGCCTCATGCAATATCCAGTCCCTAAAATCACCTACGTCTGGAACACACAGACGACCTTGGTACCATAGCACCCATCTCCCCCTTGGGAGAAAACGTCCACCTTTTGACTCCGAACGACTTCCTTTAGCTTTACCAACATCGGATCCTCATCTTTCCTAGATTTCACATCCACTACCAAGGAAGATTCTAATCCATTTTGCACAACAACGCCGCCATCAGTCGAGTCTATCAACCTAACTCCCAACTTTTCCAGTCGATGGACATCTTTCACCAACTCCTTCTTTCCCTCATCCACGTGGAATACACTCTCCATAGAGAGCCTAGTAAGTGCGTCCGCCACCATATTAGCCTAACCTGGGTGGTAAAGAACACTCATATCGTAGTCCTTAAGTAGCTCCAACCACCTCCTTTGCCGAAGATTGAGATCTTTCTGTGTGATCACATACTAAAAGATCTTGTGGTCCATAAACACATCCGTGTGGACCCCATACAAGTAATTCAGCCATATCATCAAAGAGAACACCACCGCAGCCAACTCAAGATCATGGGTTGGGTAATTCTTCTCATGGATTTTCAGCTGTTTTGAGGCATACGCTATCACTTTCCCATGCTGCATCAATACACACCCGAGTCTGATTTTGGAAGCATCACAATATACTACAAAACCATTGGTACCCTCGGGTAGGGTCAACACTAGTGCTGAAGTGAGTCGAGTCTTCAACTCTTAGGTTCAAGGTAGAATCATAACTTGAGGCTTGGCCACGACTCATGGTCATGCCCGTGGTCTCCTCTTCAGATCCTTCCAACCCTGCTGGACCACGAGTCACCTCACGAATCGTGGTCACTCCTCATGAGCCTCCTCATGGTTCGTCCTGTGACCTGCTGTGAAATTTTAGGTTTTCACCATTTTGACTCCCGGGTATGATCCTTGGGTTCCTGGGGTATAACAAGGACTGTAGGTCTTAGGAATGATGAAAATACCGTTAATGAATTTCCTAGAAAAACCGCTCTGCCAGTGACCACGGGTGCCATAACGGACCGATAGTGACTCTAACGGTTCGTTACATCCCTTGTTGTTACACCCCTGAATTAGGTCTCATATCCCTTTCCATGACTAGAAAGAACATGTCGTTACAAGCTACAATGACCCATTACTGCCAGTCGTTGTCACCACTACCTTAACCTGGAATTCTTCCCAACATGCACTCACAACGAATCGTTGCTCCTAATGATGAGTCGTTACGTGATTCATTACTTTCTCCCTGAACCTGAACAACCTCACAACGACTCACATCCAACGGCCCATTACATCTAGAAATGGATCATTCCTAGACACGTTACCTACAACTCCATTCCTGCAGTACCACACCACAGACACATCCAACGGGTCGTCGGTCCCACTAACGACCCGTACAATGACCCATTATGAGAAGGATTTTTAGATTTTAGCTACCTATCACTTTCAAATCCCAGGTCTAGTCTTAGGAACTTTCGGGGTATTACCATATCTCCCCCTTGGGAACATTTGTCCTCAAATGTGGGAAAATAAACATAACAGAGAAATAAAATCACCATATTCAAATACTAAGCAAACATGCTAAAAACTAACAGAGTGATTGACTCCGATTTGAACTACATGACTGAACTAAATTCAGGAATCATACATACATACTTTTACATGAAAGAAATTAAGGTACATGAGCTGAACATGAAACTAAATAGAGTTTTAGGCAAAAACTAATACCTCAAGTTGGAACTGAGCCAGTAGGAAATAAATGTGGGTATCTAGCCATCATATCTGCTTCGGCTTCCCACGTAGCTCCCTCAACATGTTGATTCCTCCATAAAATTTTAACTGAAGGTAATTCTTCATTTCTTAGCCTTCAAACCTGACAATCCAGTATTTCCACTGGACCCTCATCATAACTAAGGCTGTCTTTCACACCGACGCTGTCCACTGGAACAACTAGAGCCGGATCACCCAAACACTTCTTTAGGAGCGATACACGGAAAACTGGATGGACTGAAGCTAATTTTGAGGGAAACTCCAATTCATATGCTACCTTTCCAACTCATTTCACAAACCGGTATGGGCCAACATAACAGGAACTGAGTTTTCCTTTCTTTCCGAACCTCATCACTCCCTGCATAGGAGACACCTTCAAAAACACCCAATTATCAACTTCGAACTCAAGGTCTCTCCTCCTCACATCGGCATAGGAATTTTGGACACTTTGAGCTATTTTCATCCTGACCCATATAAGATGAACTTTCTCCATGACCTTATTGATGGAATTTGATCCTATCATCGCAATTTCACCGACTTCAAACCAACCAATTGGTGATCTACACCTCCGCCCATAGAGGCCTCAAATAGAGCCATCTGAATATTGGAATGATAGTTGTTATTTTATCAAACTCAATATGAGGAAAATGGTCTTCCCAACTACCCTTGAAGTCAATTGCACATGCTCAAAACATGTCCTCGAGAGTCTGAATTGTCTTCTCTACTTGACCATCCATTTGCGAGTGAAATGTCGTACTGAGCTTGACCTGAGTACCAAGTCCCTTTTGAAACAACCTCCAAAACTGACAGGTAAATTGGGTACCTCTGTCTGATATGATGGACAAGGGCACTCCATGCTTCCGAACTAGCTCTCGGATTAATAGTTTGGCATAATCCTCAAAGGAGTCAGTGGTTCTGATCGGTAGAAAATGAGCATCTTTGGTCAACTTGTCTACGACCACACAAATGGAGTCATACTATCGATGAATGTGAGGCAACCCTGTGATGAAGTCTATATTGATCTCTTCCCACTTCCAAGTAGGGATACTGATGTCCTAAAGCACACCTCCTGATATCTGGTGCTCAACATTCACTTGTTGACAATTTGGATGCTTAGCTACAAATTTTACAATGTCCTTCTTCATGTCACTCCACCAATAGACTTCCTGGAGGTCACGATACATCTTGGTGGCACCTGGATGTATCGAATATCTTGAACCATGAGCCTCGTGCAACATCCAATTTCTCAAATCCCCAACGCCCGGTACACACAAGTGACCCTGATATCGAAGCACACCATCTTCCCCTTTGGAGAAGACCTCTACCTTCTGATTCTGAATGGATTCCTTTAACTTTACCAAAATAGGGTCCTCTTCTTGTCTAGCTTTTACATCAGTCACCAAGGATGATTATGACCCTTTCTAAACTATGACACCGCCATCAGTCGAGTCAAAAAACAAACTCCCAACCTTAGAAGTCGATGCACATCCTTCACCAGCTCCTTCCTCCCCTCATCTACGTGGGACACACTCTCCATAGAGTCTACTAAGTGTTTCTACTACTACATTCGCCTTACCCGGATGGTAAAGGACACTCATGTCATAATCCTTGAGTAGCTCCAACCACCTTCTTTTTCACAGATTTAGGTCCTTCTGGGTAAATACATATTGTAGGCTCTTGTTGTCTATAAACACATCTACATGGACTACGTACAAGTAGTGTCTCCAAATCTTCAATGCAAATATCACCGCTGCCAATTCAAGATCATGGGTCGGGTAATTCCTTTCATGAACCTTTAGCTGCCTAGAAGCATATGCTATAACTTTACCATGATGCATCATGACAAAACCAAGACCGATTCTAGAAGCATCTCAATACACCAAAAACCCATCGGTACCCTCAGGTAGGGTTAACACCGGTACTAAGGTGAGTTAGGTCTTCAACTCATGAAAGCACCTCACAAGCCTCCGACCGTTGGAACTTTACTTTCTTTTGGGTCAATTTGGTCAATGGCGCTGCAATGGATGAAAAAGCCTCTACAAATCTCCGATAGTACCTAGATAAACCAAAGAAACTCATGATGTCTGAAGGATTCACCGATTTAGGCCAATTCATCACCACTTCTATCTTTTGAGAGTCCACCTTTATACCCTCACTTGACACCACATGGAACAAAAATGCCACTGAGTTCAATCAAAACTTGCACTTTCTGAATTTTGCATACAGTTGGCAGTCCTTTAGAGTCTATAGTACCACCCTCAAATGAGCAGGATGCTCCTCCTTGCTTTGAGAGTATATCAGGATGTCATCAATAAACACGATCACAAATATATCTAAGTATGGCTTGAACACCCTATTCATTAAGTCCATAAAAGTTATACGAGCATTTGTTAGTCCAAAGGAAAGAACTACAAACTTATAATTACCATATCGCGTCCTGAAGGCTATCTTCGGGATGTCACTCCCAGACCCTGAGCTGATGGTATCCGGATCTGAGATCTATCTTTCAAAAGCACTTAGCACCCTGAAGCTGGTCAAACAAATCATCAGTCCTGGGAAGAGGATACCTGTTGTTGATGGTGACCTTGTTTAATTATCGATAATCAATACACATATGAAGAGAACCATCTTTCTTTCGGGCAAAGAGAACTAGTGCACCCCATGGGGATTTGCTTGGTCTAATGAACCCCTTATCTAAAAGGTCATTCAACTGATCCTTCAATTCCTTTAACTTGGATGGAGCCATTTTGTAAGGAGGAATAGATATAGATTGCGTATCGGGAAGAAGGTCAATACCAAAATCAATCTCCTGCTCGGGAGGGATTCCCAGTAAGTCATCTAGGAAGACTTTTGGATACTCACGTACTATTGGGACTGATTGGATAGTCAGGGTATCGGATGTAGCATCCTTAACCCTAACTAAATGGTACACGTAACCCTTGGAGATCATATTTGTTGCCTTAAGGTAGGAAATGAAACGACTTATAGGCATAACTAAACTACCCTTCCATTCTAAGGCTGACTCACTTGGAAATAAGAACTCTACAGCCTGGGTTCTACAATTAACTAAGGAATAACATGCAAACAACCAAACCATTCCAAGGATAACATCAAAGTCGGTCATGGCTAACTCTACTAAATCTTCCGAGGTGACTTTCTGAAGGTCTGTGACCAGGAAACTTCTATACACCCTCCTTGCCACAACTGAATCACCTACTGGAGTAGAGACTAAGAAGGTTTATAACAATATTTTGGGACTGTCTCCGAAACTACTAGCCACAGAAGGTGTCATAAAAGATAAGGTAGCCCTTGGATCTAACAAAACATATACATCAAGGTGGAAAACTCGTAACATATGAGTGACTACGTGTAGGGAGACCTCCTGCTCCTGGAAGGATGATTGGGCATAAAATCTATTTTTGCATTGTCCGCCACCCGTGCTAGTAGAAGCCCCCTACTGAGAGGAGCGTCTGGTGGAGTTGTTGAACTAGAAGCTGGAGTACGGGTGCCACCATCGCCTGATCTAGCTGAAGGGAAATCTATGAGCTTGTGTCCGGGTTTGCCAAACCCCAAACAAGCATCTGACCCAACTAAACACCTCCCTGGGTGGTTCTTGCCCAATTCGCACAGGCTGGAAAAGTGCAATCTCCTAAAATGCTCCCCCAACTCCTTGAGCCTCCTGCTCTACCTCTATGATCATGTCTGGGTGAGGACGAAACACTAGCTCATGATGGTGTTGGGGCTAAAGATCTCTGGTGGGACTACTGATGGTGCCCAATAGTCCTCGGTTGGGAGAATCGGATGCTATCAGTCCTAGCTCTTTTGGCCTCTCTCTCCTACTCACTCATCTATACCGCCTCCATCTGTTAGGCGTACAAGACAATCCGAGAAAAGTCAATATCCTGGAGAAGCATCGTGGTCCGACAATCCTTGACCAAGGAGTCTGTTATCCCATGTATGAACCTGCTCACATGGGCTCTTTGATCCGCCACCAACTTGGGTTCATACCTGGACTTACGTATGAACTCCAAGGAATACTCCCGAACCATCATCTTTCCCTACTTGAGATTCACAAATTCGATTTCTTTTAGCTCCCTCATCTCCCAAGGGAAGAATCGATCAAGAAAAGTAGCGTGGAACTCATCCCAACTGATAGGGCCTGCTCTGACTGCCCTACTCTCCATCCAATGTTTGAACCGAATGTGTATGACGGGGTCATAGATGATATGAGGCCAAGTCGGCACACTCCTTTCTAGTCACCCCTATAATCTAAGTGATCTTCAGAATCTCCCCATGAAATCATGTGGATCCTAGTCCACCTTTGATCCAAGGAACTTGGGAGGGTTCATCCTTAAAAAGACTCTAACCCTCGGTGTTGTTGCATTCCCGTTATGCAGGATGTGTGCTATCACCTGCTGGTTGACCTGGGCGGTCAAGGCTTATGCTAGCATTTGAATGGCTTCCCTGAATTCAGCGTGGGCAACTGGCTCCAGTGCATGGTGCTCATGCTCTGGTAAGGCTTTTGGTGCCCGTCTCCATTTCCCTCCTCGTGGCCATTTCCATTTCAATTTCTTCTACCATTAACTCTGTAGGGAGGTATGATTCTGCAATCACTAATAACACGAGTTAGAAGGATAGAGAGACATTTCACCGCACGACATATATCATGAAAGAAGGGAAAGTTTCCTAAATGTATCGTAGCCTCTTCATCATAAGTTTCGCCCACTTCACACCCATGAAAAAGACTCTACTTAACGTGACTTTCAAACACCCTAGAATACTTCAAAACCAATTACTCTGATATCAAGTTTTTCATGACCTGAACATAGGCCCGGATCGAGACACAGGACAAGGAACCTTGAGAGACTCCAGTTCAACCCATGGAATGAACATACATCTAACTCAATCAAATAAAGTGGAGGAATTAACATAATAACATAGCGGAAGTCTAATCATAACATAGTATCAGAATCGGAATTCATTTCATACATGACAAGCTGATTACTACATACAGTCTGATAGCCTTTAACATATATGATGGGTTGATGGGGACAACGCCCCCAACTAACCTAAAAAGTATGAAAACTAAAAATACAAGATAACTGGAAATGAGTAGTCCTCGGGAGAGGAGGACTCATCACTGAAGCTGAATGCTAACTTCGGAGAACTGGCTATTGATGGGCTGAGTATGAAGATCGGAGCCTGTATCATGAAATGATAAAGAATAGAGTATGTATTCAGTACATGGAATGTACCAAGTATGCAAGGTAAGTAAAACATACATTTAAAATACATAAAAGTTCATAAGAGTAGGACAACATGATCGTAACATAAATATGACAATGAAAACGTATGGCTCAAGGTTTTCAAAACATTCGTAAATCATTCATAATCATAAGATAAAAGCTTTATGAAGTATGACTTGAGCCAAAGTATATACTCATTCCCATACATAAATCATGAGGAACAGTGGGAGATTCTTATAATCGAAATACCCCATATGAGCAAACATGGAGCCAAACCTGTAAACTTCTAGTAGGGAGGACATTCATACCTTGCCAAGGGTAGAACCATGAAAGAGGTGTGATATCACAAAAGAGGGCCCATTTAGGCAAAAGGGATAGTATCATGGAGGTCCATCGTGGCTACGTTGGCACATAGTTTTGAGACTCGGGGCATGCTTGGACCCCGGATCTACTCGGTGTTAAATACTACTCCTAAAATATATATAATGCTCATAGGATAATATACATGAGATTCATAGGCTATTTAAAATCATTATAAACATATGCATGCTTGAAATACATGAACTAGCCATTAAAGTAAGGCCTGTGAGTTGACCATAATCTTAAATCATAAATCATGAGGTTCATACATATTTTTAAATGATGTATATACTTGATATTCATAAATTCATGAAGAGCATTTCAGAGAAATCACATCATAAGTCATAAATTATAATGGGTTAATGAACATCAAAATCAAAGTAGAATCATAACTTGATTTATCATTAAACATACATACTTGGGCATATTTTTGTAGAAAATTTAAATCTAAATAGTTATAAAATCTGCCCATGATTCATAAAACATGAAATTATATGTGAGGGGTATCAACCCATAGATAGATCATAAGGGCTTCATAAGAATTGGGATAAAACCCTATAGAATTATCAATAGAATCTCATGAATTAGAGAGAAATTGGGCATGGGTGTGAAAAAATTCACCCATTCATAACCTTAAATACCTGAGAGAATCATATTCTACAACTCCCTTGATTTACCAATGAAGAATTGATGAAAACTTGGAAGAGTTTGAGCTTGATCACCTGTCTAGACTTCTACACTTACATGCATGAATAAGAATAACTTAGAATGAATTTACCCTTCTTAAAACTCACTATTCATAGCTTCAAATGACGTAGTTTAGGACCCTAAGGCTCAGGAATGATGAAAATACCCTTAATGAATTTCCTGGAAAAGCTGCTCTGCCAGTGACCATGGGAGCCACAACGGACTGTTACTGACTCCAACGGTCCGTTACATCCGTCGCTGTTACACCCATGAATTAGGTATGAGATCCCTTACCACAACTAGATAGAACGAGTCATTACAAGCTACAACAACCCGTTACTGCCATTTGTTGTCACCACTGCCTTAACCTGGAATTCTTCCCAACGGGCACTCACAACAACTCGTTTCTCCTAGCGACGAGTCATTACGTGATGGGTTACTTTCTCCATGAAACCAAACAACCTCACAACGACTCACATCCAACGACCCTTTACATCCAGCAATGGGTCATTCCTAGACCCATTAACTAAACCTCCATTCCTGCAGCACCTCACAACGGACACATCCAAAGGGTCGTTGGTCCCACTAATGACCCGTACAATGACCCATTCTGAGAAGGATTTTCAAATTTCAGCTATCTATCACTTTCAAATTCCAGGTCTAGTCTTAGGTACTTTTGGAATATTACACCAATCTAGACTCGTACCAGTTAAAGGGGGTTGCGTACATTTGGTTCAAGCAATGGAAGGATAGTAGTGTAGTTGGAGCAGACCTTATCAGTTGGGATGAGCTCCATGCCGCTTTTCTGGATCGGTTCTTCCCTCGAGAGATAAGGGAGATCAAGGCGGCTGAGTTTGTAAATCAAAAGCAAGGTCAGATTAGAGGGCCCGAGTGAGCTAGTTCGTGCATGGGGTAGCAGACTACCTATTCAAGGATTGCTGGACCGCGAAGCTTCATCAAGATATTGAATTTTCTTAGATAGTACTATATTCCCAGTAGATAGAAGTGGTACAGAGTGGTGAGTGGGAGAGAGAGGCAAAGAGGGCTAGGATCGATAGATTCTGATTCTCCCAACAAAGATCGAGTGGGCACCATAATAAGTCCCACCAGAGATCTTCAGCCCTAGCGCCTTTGGCTATAAGTGTGAAATACAGACCTAGGTGTGATTAGAGGAGATGAGCATTAGGCTCGAGAGGCCAGAGTAGCAAACCCACAGAGATCAGCCCTCTAGAGTTTAGTAGATGTGGCTGGAGACACACGAGTTAGTGTTTGATGGGTACAGGTGCTTGCTTTAGGTGTGGGAAGCCTGACATATTCTTAGAGACTGCCCATCAGGCAGACAGGGCCATGATAGAGGCAGAGACCCAGCCTCCAGTTCAGCAGCACCCCCAACACTCCTAGCTCATTAGGGGCATCTACTAGTACGGGTGGTGGATAGCGCCAAAACAAATTCTATGCCTTAGCATCCCGTCATGAGCAGCAGGTCTTCCCAGATGTAGTCACTGGTATGTTACGAGTATTCCACCTTAATGTATATGTATTGTTAGATCTAGGGGATAGTTTATCCATTATGATGCCCTATGTTGTTAGTAGTTTCGGAGTCAATCCCGCAATCTTATCAGAACCCTTCTCAGTCTCTACTTCAATTGGTTATTTAGTTATAGCTGGACGAGTGTATAGAAATTCCCCTGTCATAGTCCTTTAGAAAATCACCTTAGCAAATTTAGTAGAGTTAACCATGATAAATTTTTATGTTATCCTCGCATGGACTGGTTATTTGCATGCGATGCCTCAGTGAATTGTAGAACCCACGCAGTAGAGTTCATATTTCCAGGTGATCTAGTCTTAGAGTGAAACGTAGTTTAGTTGTGCTTGTAGGTTGCTTCATTTCCTACCTTAAGGCCAGAAAGATGATTTTTAAGGGTTGCATGTACCATCTAGTTAGGGTTAAGGATGATACTTCCAAGACCACGACTATACAGTCAGTTCCAATAGTATGTGAATATCTAGAAGTGTTTCTAGATGATATACTGGGAATTCCTCCCGGGAGGGAAATCGATTTTGATATTGACCTTCTTCCCGATACGCAGACTATATCTATTCCTCCTTAAATAATGGCCCCACCCAAGATAAAGGAGTTGAAGGAGAATTTGAAGGACCTTTTATACAAGGGTTTCATCAGACCTAGCAAATCCCCGTGGGGTGCACCAGTTCTCTTTGTCCTCAAGAAAGATGATTTTCTTCGCATGTGCATTGATTATCGACAATTTAATAAAGCTACCATCAAGAACAGGTATCCTCTCCCTAGGATTGATGATTTTTTGACTAGCTTCAAGGTTCTAAGTTCTTTTCAAAGATAGATCTCAGATCTGGGTACCATCAGCTTAAGGTTCGGGAGAGCGATATTTCGAAGACAACCTTCAGGACTCGGTATGGTCATTATAAGTTTGTAGTTATGTCTTTTGGACTAACGAATTCTCCTGTAGCTTTTATGGATTTGATGAATAGGTTGTTCAAGCCATATCTAGACATGTTTGTTATTGTGTTCATAGATGATATCCTTATATACTCACTAAGTGAGGAGGAGCATGCCGTTCATTTGAGGGTGGTGCTACAGACCTTGAAGGATAGTCAGCTATATTCTAAATTTAGTAAATGTGAGTTTTTGTTGAACTCTTTGCCATTTTTGGTTCATGTCGTGTCAAGTGAGGGTGTATAGGTAAACTCTCAAAGGATAGAAGCGGTGAAGAATTGGCCTAGACCGGTGAATCCTTCGAATATCAGGAGTTTCTTGGGTTTAGCTGGCTATTATAGGAGATTTTTTGAGGGGTTTCATCAATTGCAACACTGTTGACCAAACTGACCCTGAAGAAAGTGAAGTTCCAATGGTTGGAGGCTTGTGAGAGGAGCTTCCAAGAGTTGGTGACTTCTCACCTCAGCATCGGTGTTAACCCTACTGGAGGGTACTGATGGGTTTGTGGTATATTGTGATTCTTCGAGAATTGGCCTTGGTGGTGTATTGATGCAGCATGGTAAGGTTGTAGCTATGCCTCCAGGCAGTTGAAGGTGCATGAAAAGAACTACTCGACTCATGATCTTGAATGGGCGGCAGTAGTATTTGCCTTGAAGATTTGGAGACACTATTTGTACGAGGTCCCTATAGATGTGTTTGCGGACCACAAATCCCTGCAATACATGTTTACCCAGAAGGATCTGAATGTACATCAAAAAAGGTGGTTGGAGCTACTCAAGGATTATTATATGAGTGTCCTTTACCATCCGGGAAAGGCTAATGTCGTAGCAGATACTCTTAATAGAATTTATATGGAGAGTGTGTCCCATGTAGATGAGGGAAGGAAGGAGTTGGTGAAGGATGTGCATCGGCTTGCACAGTTGGGAGTTCGCTTAGTTGACTCAATCGATGGTGGTGTTATTGTTCATAATGGATCAGAATCATCCTTGGTGACTGATGTAAAAGCTAGACAAGACGAGGATCCGATCTTGGTAAAGTTAAAGGAAGCCATTTAGAATCATAAGGTAGAGGTCCTCTCCAAAGAGGGAGATGGTGTGCTTCGATACAGGGTCGTTTATATGTTCCAGATGTTGATGATTTGAGAGATCGGATATTGCACGAGGCTCATGGTTCCAGATATTCCACACATCCAGGTGCCACTAAGATGTATCGTGACCCATGGGAAGTCTATTAGTGGAATGAAATGAAGAAGTACATAGAGGAAATTGTGGCTAAGTGTTCAAATTATCGATAGGTGAAAGTGGAGCATCACAGATCAGGAGGTGTGCTTCAAGACATCAACATTCCTACTTGGAAGGGTGAGGAAATCAATATGGACTTCATCACAGGGCTACCTCGCACTCATCGACAGTATGAATCCATTTGGGTTGTCATGGACAGGTTGACCAAAGCAGCTCATTTTTTACCGATCAAAACTACCGATTCAACGGAGGATTATGCTAAATTATACATTTGGGAGCTAGTTCGGTTGCTTGGAGTGCCCTTGTCAATCATATAATATAGAGGTACTCAGTTTACCTCCCAGTTTTGGCGATCATTTTAAAAGGGACTTGGTACTCAGGTCAAGCTTAGCACAATATTTCACCCGCAAACCGATGGCCAGGCGGAGCAGACTATCCAAACTCTCGAGGACATGCTGTGAGCATGTGTGATTGACTTCAAGGGTAGTTGGGATGATCAGTTGCCTCTCATTGAGTTTGCGTATAAAAGCTATAATTCTCGGCATTCAAATGGCTCCGTTTGAGGCTCTCTATGGGCGGAGATGTAGATCGCCTATCGGTTGGTTTGTAGTCCGTGAAAGCAATGATTGGTCCAGATTCGGTTCATTTGAGCAATGTGGATTCATCTTATAAGGGACAAGTTGAAAAATCCTTCGAGTCGCCAAAAGTCCTAACGGATGTGAGAAGAGAGAACTCGAGTTTGAAGTTGATGATTTGGTGTTTCTAAATGTGTCTCCCATGAAGGGAGTGATAAGGTTTGAAAAGAAAACTTAGCCCCCGTTATATTTGGCCCCTACCGGATTGTGAAACGGATTGGCAAGGTAGCAATGAGTTATAGTTGTCCTCGGAATTATCTTTAGTCCATCCAGGTTTTCATGTATCGCTCTTAAAAAAATGTTTGAGGATCTCGCTCTAGTTGTTCCGATGGATAGTGTCGATTGTGAGAAAGATAGCCTTAGTTATGAGGAGGTTCTGGTAAAATATTGGATCGTCGGAGTTCGTAATCAAAAAACAAAGAAGTAGCTTCAGTCAAGGTTTTGTGGACGAATCAACATGTTGAGAAAGCTACATGGGAAGCTTAAATGAGATATGATAGCAAAATACCGCATTTATTCCCTTTATTTCGATTTCGGCTTGGTGTCGAGTTTCCTCCCCTTAGTACTCTATTCAGTTTCATGTTTAGCTCATGTACCCTAGTTTCTTTCATCTAAATGGATGTATGTGTGATTCGGGAATTGAGTTCATTCATGTAGTTCAAGCACGGAGTCGATCCTCCGTCGGTTTTGCATGTAAGTTCGATTTGTGTATGATGATTGCATTTATCTGACTTCTTCAGTATAATTTTCAACATTCAAGGATGAATGTTCATAATGGGGAGATAATGTAAAACCTCAAAAGTTTCTAAGATTAGACCGGGGAGTTGAAACGGAGAAAATAGGATTTTCCACAATGGGTTACTAGATGACTCATCCTGTGACACATCGGGAACACCACGAGTTGTTAAGTGACTTCGTAGGGAGGGGAATGCGGCAATGGTTGAAATTTTGATTTGGGATCTGGCCATGGGTGTGACCACGAGTGAAGTGGTCAACAAAGCGATTCATTAGGTGGCCCGTAGTCAAGAGCGGTTGAGGATGGAGAAGAAGCGGGCGAGTGTACCTAACGACTAGTCGGCCACGAGTCGTGGTCGATGCCACGATTTTGTGAATGTGGTCGTGGTTGCCTTTAGTTAAAGATTAAATGTTTTAGCGGTGAAGATGATGGGAGGTGACCATGTCTGGTCAGCGGCAGCGACTCATCCATTCACTCATTGGGATTAGCGATCCTATTTTTCTCTGCAAGTTTATTAAGTGTAATTTCATAATTCCTAAGTTCCCAAGGCCTACAATATGTCATTTTAATCTACGAATAGAGTGTTTTAGAAGGGTTAAGTCATTCTAATCCTATCCTCACTCATGCTTGCAAGTTTAAAGGTTTAGAGAGTGATCAAGCATAGTTCATCAGGTTCTTCATCAATTCTTCCTTGGGCAATCAAAGAAGTTGGCAATCGGAGATCCTCTCAGTATGTAAGGCTATGAACGGGTGCAATAGTCCCATACCCAATTCCCTCCCAATTCATGATGTTCTAATTGATGATTCCATGGGGATTTTACCCAATGCATGAATTCTCTAGTTTCAATCATGGGTATGATCTAAGCATGTTTTAAATGATGAAGTGTGATTATTGGGTAGATTTTTACAATGTTCTAAATTATAAATTATATTTTCAAGTTTTCTAAATTATGATGCCCATCCATGAAAGTTCATGAAAGTTGAGATCTATGAAGTATTTGTACAAGCATAATGAGATGTTATGAAGAAGGTATCATTTTGAAATACTTGTGTTTATGTTCATGTTTTCAAAGTGAATCAAGTTTATTTCAAGCATGTTTAAGTATTGGGAAAGCCCATATTATCAAGTATATTTTATAATTTAATGAATTAGCTCACCACATGGTTTTAGAGTCAAGACTCCCATTATTTTCAGCTTGTGGTATGGTTTAAGCCAAGTCTCCTCATGTTATGATTTCATATTATGCATGATTTATTATTGAGCTTTTGTCACTAGGCGTGGTTATCTTAGTTGAATAATGATTGAGAGCATATGCGTATTTTGGGAGTAGTTCTAGCACCGAGTAGGATTAGGGTTAATCAACCCTATGTCTCAGAACTACGCGCCAACGTATGTATGTTCAGATTATTTGGGACCTCACTTGTGAGCTTCTCCTTCCCCCAAGGGGCCTTGAGCTTGATATCGATATCATGGTAGCACCCTTAGCCCTAGCAAGGCTTTGGACTGACTCTTCCCACTTGAGTGTGACAGTCGAGACCACGTAAGCTATATCATGGTAATGTCAATTATATAAAGATTCTCCCATTGTTCCTCATGATTTTAGTTATGCATGTGCATCAGTCATGGTATTATGTTTTTAGCAGGTTTTGACCCAATGTTCGGGTTTACTTATGATTATCAGCTTTCAACTTTGGATCATTCGATTCAATTATGAGGTTCAATTATGTTCAAAGAATGATTTCAAAAAATAGCATGCAAGTCCTACTCTCAAAATCTTATCTTATTATGTTTTATACTCTGCATGTTTAATGATTTCACTTACATAGCAGTTTACTTGCCTTGCATACTACGGTACATTCCATGTCTTTTTGCATATCTATGTTGTATCATTTTATGATAGGCTCTGTTATCCAGACTCAATCCCTCGCTAGCCAGATTCCCGTAGTTAGCATTCCTCAGTCTCAATTGGTGATTCCTCATCTTCCTAGGGCCCTTCTTAACAGTTGTATTTCATCTTTTAAGTTTTGAGACTATAACAAGTTAGTTGGAGTCTTGTCCCATCAGCACTCATCATGGTTAGAGGTTTTTCGGACATATTTTGTATTCCGCTTTAGATTGATGTATGTATTCAGATGTATTATTTAGATTTAGACCTTTTTATGTTATTCATGATGATCTTCCTCTTACCTATGATTGAGTTAGATGTTATGTTCATGCCATGGATCGACTTGGAGCATCTCGGGGTTCCTTGTACCATATCTCGTCACAGGGCGATGTTCGGATCGTGAAACATACCCACATAGAAGTGAGAAGTGTATATGGACTTTATTACAGGTCTACCTCGTACTACCCAGCAACAAGACTCAATTTGGGTGATAATAGACCGGATGACCAAGTCGGCATATTTCCTCCCGATTAAAACTTCTGATTGGTAGCGAGGATTATGCTAGGCTATATGTCGGGAGATTATCCAGGCTTGCATGGAGTGCCTTTGTCCGTGGCCCGGAATAGAGGTACCCAATTTACCTCACATTTCTGGAATTCATTTCGAAAAGGACTCGGTACCCAGGTCAAGCTCATGACAACTTTTCACCCTTAGACAAACGGACAAGCTCAGCGAACTATTTAGACCTTAGAAGATATCTTTGAGAGTTTGTGTAATAGATTTCAAGGGCAGTTGGGATGATCACCTAACTCTCATCGAGTTTGCGTACTACGACGGCTACCACTCTAGTAATCGAGATGGCCCATTGAGGCTTTATATGGTAGGAGGTGTAGGCCTCATATAGGAGTGGTTTAATGTTGGTGAAGCTACCTTGATAGGGCAGGTTCGATTCATGAAGCTATGTAGAAGGTGCAACTTATGGGGAGAGGTTGGCAATGAAAAGTCGATAGAAATCTATGCGAGATGTGAGAAGGAGAGAGTTGGAATTTGCTTTGAAAATGATTGGGTTTACTGAAAATTTCACCCATGAAAGGGGTGATGAGGTGGAAAAAGGAAAACTCGGTCAAGATATTTAGGACCCTATAGGATTACGAGGCAGGTGGAAGTGTGGCATATGAGTTAGAATTACCTCCGAGTTAGTACACTGTGCACCCAATCTTTCATGTGTCACTAATGAAGAAGTGCATCAGTTATCTAGCTTTAGTTGTGCCACTGAGCCGGTGTGGAAGTGAAGGATAGTCTCTTACGAAGAAGAGGTTCCGAGTTCAAATCCTAGACGTTAGGTTCGTAGGTAGAAACAAGGAAGTCACTTCGGTGAAAGTCTTGTGGAGGAACCAGCTAGTTGAGGAGACACATGGGAGACAAAAACGGGCATGATGGATAAATACCCTCATTTATTCCCTTCCAATTCATTTTCAACATCGGGTAGTAAATTCCTCCCCCTCCAATGCCTACATTCGATTTTGTACTCGCGGCTACATTCGGATTTTCAATGTGCATTCTAGTTGCATAAGCTTCATTAGTATGGTTAGTTAGTTGGACTCGGTCATTCCTTAAGAAGTCGAGTTCATAGTCTTAGTTTGAAAATTTGCAGCTCTTTTCTAGTTTTCTAGTTGTCTTAGCCTTCATTCAAGGATAAATGATCCCAAGGGGCAGATAATGTAACACCCGAAACTTTCCTAGACCAAACTTAGAACTTGCAAGAAAAATCCGGTAGAACCGAGAAATTTTTGCCTTAGAACGACCAAGACAACGAGTCGTGCTCAGCTCAATGACCCATTATACGGGTCATGGCGTATTGCCTTGGTCCTTCGGGAACCAACCCGGACATGGAACGACCCGTTGTGAAAAACAATGAGTCTTCCTGTCACTCATTTGCATCCCCTAGATTAAAACCTAGTGATCCCTTTTCCAAGAACCCACTAGTCAACCAATGAGTCATCTTCTAATACAACAACTCATGGTGTGAGTCGTTAGTTGGGCTCCTAGATATCTTTTTCATTGACAACAAGTGGCAGAAATAACCCTTTGTATCACAACATGTGTTTTTGTCACCACCCTTGGTATGAAGCTTAAAAATCCTTTAGGATTTCTAGTGGGTGAACAAGAGGTGACAACGACTCGTAGTCCCAACCAACAAGTCGTTGTGTCACCCGTTGGAAAAGGGTCCGGTGTTTTGTTTGATTTCTTGCTAGTGGTCATGGGAGGTACCCCGGTGACCCATTGGTTCATCAGCAGAGTCGTGGTCCCTCTCGTTGCTAGTTCCAGTGAGAAAAACATCTGAGCCTAGGACCATGACTAGTCCCAAAGCGTCGGGGTCTCCAACAAACGTGGCGTTGGTAACTCGTTGGTCCATTTGTCGTGATTTTCAGATTTTCTCCCAGGTATATTTTTGTAACTTTCCATCTTTTTAATCCCTAAACTACATTGATTTGGGTTATATTCGAGAATTTAGAGGGTAATTGACAATATGCTACATTCCTCTCATTCCCTCTGCAAAGATCGAGATCGTAGGAATTTTCTCATAAAACTTCGGAAGCGAAGCTAGGTCAATCAATTTTCTTCTTAGATTCTCAACGGATATTCTCAGGATTTCTTCACCGAGGTATGTGGAAATTTAACAAAGGGGTATTCCCTTGTATCCCCAAGCTTTCATTCTATAATCTTCTATTAGTTATAGCCACGGCGTTTCAAAATTTAGAAACGTTTTGAGATAGAATTCGATAAATTTCGGGTGGAATATTATTCAATCTTATTAGAGTTTCTATATTTTCCCGATTCTTAGAAATCATGTGGAACTATCTTCTTGTAAAATGATTTAGCCCTAACTTTGGATGCGGTAAATTAAGTCTTGGATAATTGATTGGTTATTCATGTTTCTTGATTCTATAAGTGTTGGTATTCCCGTATTATTAATGTTAGTTAAAATATTAGTCGGTTGTATGCTGGTAGGGTTCAATCGGAATGTTAGCATGTTCGGTATTTTGAGGAAATGTCCACGTCACTTTGACAATAGACTTTTATTAAGGTATTAGTGGTGCTCCCAAATGTCGAGTTATCGAGAATTAATTATCGGTTATCATATATTAGTTGGTTGTTTAGACGGTTATGACGCTTCTAGATATTAGCCGACAAGTCTTAGAACCACCGGCTTCGATTCGATTTGTTCTTTGAAGCGGTTATGACGCTTCCCGATAAGCGGCTCTTGCAGTCTTAGAACGCCTATTACGAATCCGGTCCGATAAGACTCTCAAGGTACTTCAATATAGTATCTCTGACTTAGTCTTAGACCCCGATTTTAAGCTATCAACTTGGTAGTCAGACTAGTTACTATCTAGTGGGAATAGGACTTAACTTAGAGTGAATTTGGGGTTCCGGTGCACCCGGGTTCCTAGAACTACTACATTGCCCTTTGTAGGTTATTATTTGGCCCTATGGCCCAGAATCATGATCACCCAGTTCATGCCTTTATACCTTGGCAAGGTATATTAGGTTCTATCGATGAGCGTATACATCCAAACTCCACATCTAGCTCACATGGTTATATGTGATTATAGACTCTCCCACTAGTCGATGCAGTTTCAAATTTACTTAGTTGATTCGAATTAGATCACGGTTAGCCCAGTCCAATATCTTAGATTCGGGGCATGTCATGACCTCGGTCAGGGTCATTATTAACCATCTCAATTATATTTCGATTGTTCGGTATTTGATTTGGCCATTACATGTCATTACGAGTTTGATTACTTTTTCTTCATGTTTATACGTTCTTTCACTTACTTAGTACATTTAAAGTCTTGATGGATACCTTCTATGTTGTATCATATCATGATACAGACGCAGTTCTCCTTCTCAACACCACTAGTAGATTCCTTTTGGTGATATCGGCGGCGGTAGTAGTGAGTCCTCATCTTTCGAGGATAATATTTTATTTTTCAGTTATTTTCAATTAGTTAGACTTTGAGTTAATTGAGAGCTTGTCCCAGTAACTCATCATTAGTAGATAGTTTTGGACATAGATTCGGATCATTCGGTATTATATTCTTTTCTTGGTCGTGACTCTTGTCAACATACTTTACTTAAACGGTTTTAATTATTTAAAGCTTCCACATATGTTTACTAAAAGATTACCGGTGTTATGATAGACCTTGGGTTTTCTTGGGTTACTTGTGACTCCAAGTACCGTGTCTCGCCCAGGGTATAGACTCGGGTCTTGACATAGTGTCACGCCCCAAAACTAGAGTAGGGTGCAACTGGCACTCGATTCATGATTCATCGAAAAGCCGTCTATATGAAATTTTGTAATAGTAACACTTAGGCCATCCGGACAACTTTGTCACAATAAACTAAAAGAATAAACTTGACCCATAAGGTCTCAACAATACAGGGTAAACATTGAAATGCCACCAAGGCAATTGGTCTTCCAACTAAGCAACAATAAACGACGAGGCCACAAAGGCGGAATAACATGGTACACACCTAAGTCACAAAACCTACGAAGAGTAAACTAGCCGATGAGTCGGAACGAGGGGCTCAGGCCTGCCCTTCCCCCTGCATCTCAAAACTCAAGCGTAAATAACTAAGCCCTAGCTCCAGGAAGAAAAGGAGCATACCAACCAACTGTTGATCTCATGAACTGCTACTCAATGGCTATCGACCTCTACCTACACTGCGGCACGAAGCTGGTCCCAAGCAAGGGGCGTCGGTCACGAATATGCTTGGTATGTAGGCTGGGCTTGTAACCATGAGATAACAATCCTGTAATAACTAACTTAGCACATAAACATATAGAGGACAAATATAACCTAGAACTTTGCAACCTGTAATTGATAACAACTCACTATAACATAAGCTGAACTTAAGATATTGAACTAGGAATAAGGAATGAAGTAACAACTGGAATCACCGGAAATGAAGCTTGATAATAACTCTATAAAGAGATGAAAATGCAATTATGAAATGCACAGGAAAGAAACTATAACTGTAATGCCAGCGACAGCCAACCGTAAATCCATATATAAAATTCGTACAGCCGGTGTATTGCCACACTTGGGTAAAATATAAATATCTCCGGTAGTGTACCTACACCGGGGTAAAATAATAAGATCTCCAACCGGTGTACCACACTAGGTAAAATAAAAATATCCAACCGTGTACCACACCGGGGTATAATAATATCTCCAGTCGTGTACCACACCGGGGTAAAATACAAAATATCTCCAGCCGATGCATCACCTTGAGGTAAAATAAAATCTCAATAGATGTACCACACTGGATAAAATAAAAAAATCTTAATCACCATCATAAATGGAGCTTACAGAGCTCATACAAATTATTTGAATATTGGAAATCATAAATATGTTGATCGGTAACTATAACATGTGTAAGTTTACGACCCTAATACTACAATTATTCAATACACATATAGGTCTTTAATTTAGCCTTTAAATACATACATATGCTATGAATGAATTCTAGGGAAGTTCCTAGAACTGGAATATCATAAATACATGTGTAGACTCAAATTCATGATTTTAAACATCTCCTAACAATTCTAACACGAGGAGCAGAGAGGAGTCACTTAACCTAACATTTTCTATTTACAATCTTAGCATTCATTTTCATGCTTATATACTCGTTTGAATTTCATACTTTCATATCAAGAGTTGTGAGCATACACCATTCATTGCACATCATATCACATCTCGAGGTAACTTATGAACATTAAAACATAACTTGTGTATCTCAAACCTGGAGCTCTTTAATATACAAATGCTAGGCAGCTATGCAGAGTACTTAAGATAAATAAAGACTTGTAGTCGTATTTCACACAACGTAGGAAAAGCTCATGTGAAACATTGCAATATATGTGGAGCTTAGTAAAGCTTAACAACATTATAAATAGTTTAAACTTCAAGAAAAATAAAATCCTTTAAAACCTGAAAAAGTTAATCCAACTCTTAGAAAAATAATCAAAGATAATTGTTTAAAGTACAATGAAGAACTTCTCCTTAACATGAGTCACTATCTCATAATATTCGATTCTAGTTATTTCTTAAGGAGTTAACACTTTATTGGCCATTCATTAACTTAACACAATTGAACATAAACAACTTTATTTATAACTCTTTTGCTAAACATCTTTAGAATAGGATTAATCTTGCTAGCTACTTGCCTAATTCATTAACAATTGTAACACTTATCATATTAACATCCTTTAGCTCTACTTTTCTTATTAATCTTAAATTCTTTTCCAAACAGGATTCGTCATTCCCTACCTAATTATTTACTCTCGTGTTCACTATTCCAGCAATTCTTGTACGCACTTACCTTCTAATTTCCAACCTTGTCTCTTAAACTCGTCTTGCTCATATTTTAACGTCGCTCAAGGTTCTGAAATCAACTATGGACAAAAGGCATATACCTCACCTATTACCTTAAAAGGTCTGTTACTCTTATCTCTCCTTTGCTACTAGCGCCTCAACTTTTGCACTTAGGTTAATTTCCTTACACATCTACAACTTTCAAAGAACATGCGATGTGTCTACTTAAAACTGCAATTCTCGGGAGGTATAGATAACTCTAGAGCTCTAATAAACATAGCGACTTTCTAAAGGCAATCCTTGTAGCTTTAGCGGGTAGTTTGAATTTAAGCATAAACATTTATATTATGGTTTTCGTCTAACATGTTAACATCAAGATAGTGTGCATAGCACACTTAATAAAAGATGGTCCCATGGAAATATCAATAGTTTACCCATTCGGGTTCTATCTTCCAAGTTTAACGTATTGGTTAATTAAGAAACGTATTAATTAGTCTCTTAGCTTAAGAAAAAGGGATCGGGGAATCACCTCGTGGACCTAGGTACCTTAAGACATGAATATAATAGGGTAGGTAAGCTGTCATAAAGAAAATTCCATTTTCGTTACCCTCATTTACCCTTATTCGAGTTAAACCAGATTTCAATTATTAGGTTTGTCTGCGCATCGTCGTCTTGCCATGCTTACCAAATTTTTTAGCAACCATAATGTGAAAAAACTTTGACACCACAAATACATAACATAATGTAAAGTACTAGCTCACAGTTCCCACATGAGGATTTCGAGACTCTGTTTAAAACTATGACCATAATAGAAGGCAATTGCCCTCTCCCAGCTTCCACATTCATGTGTTCCGACTCTTTAGCAATACACGCCTTAATACCAAGTAATTATAATATGCTACTACATAAAGTCAAGTACAGGGGAATGGTGGATTAATCCTCGGCATGAATTCGTTCTTGAAAATCAAGAGACAAAGAACGCCTTACATACCTTTCTCGATGAACTTTTTCTAGCCGATTTACTATTTCAATGATCAGTCTTAAACCTCATTACTCCAGTAGTTTATAGGCACAAGACAATCTTAATCTATAGCGCAAAAATTCAGCCCAAAAAACTAAACAGTAGCTGTCACAATAGCAATAACAACACACGGCAACATCAACAACATTTAGCCATTTTCTCAACTAGTTTTCTCTAACTTTTAAGGTAGAAACAAGAGGAAATTTTACCTTAGTTCTTCTGTAATTATTTCACTCAGTATGAAGTATAATGCCATAAAAATAAATCATAAAAATCCTAAGGAAAATGAGCAATACTTAGCTCTCAAACAGTCCATCGGCTTGACTCACTTATTTATGATTTCAAGATTTTCGCTTTACAATTTGAGAGGTTTAAAAAGGGGGTTTACTTACCTTTTGCTGGGATTTGTTCTTGGTAAAAATGGGAGTAATTTAACTCAACTTCTTTTCAAAAAATACAGCAACCTTGCTGTCTAAAATGCCACAAACAGTTCACCCAACACACCAAACACACCTCCAACTTCTAGTCTTGTAATCAAAAGTTTAAGCAAGGATAGTAGTAGAATCCTTACCTTTTATACTTTTGTTTCAATCCCTACCAGAGTGAACGTATATGTATCTTGAGCTTTAATGCAGAAAATTCACCACAACAACATTGCCCAAGTGCAGCCAAAACAGCCACCAACACACCACGCTGCACCTTATGGTAGATCCCTTCACTTATCTTTAGTTTAATGAGTTTAGCTTAGTGTTTTCCTTAGTTGTTTCACAAATTTGAGATGATTTCATAGGATAGCGGAGCACCTTAATTCTGGAAACTTTGAAAATGATTTGATAAGTCATGACTTCAAATATAAAGCAAGTTGGGCGGTGGCCATTTTTGAGTGGTGGCCACCTTACTGCCCGATAATGTCATGGTAAAACGTCTATAACTTTTTATTCTGATCTTCGATTGAAGAGCACGGTTTGATGTTTGAAAACTACACTCAAAGACCTTTAATAAGGTATTCGTGAGGCTTCTAATTCATTATGCGGAGATATGGTCATTAGAATTTGACCACCAATTTATAAACATTACATACTCTTTGGTTTTCAATTCGTACACATTTCCCTTGTCATCTGATCAATATACAACGTCTTCCCTTAACATAGCATACGAACATCAAATAATTTTCAAAAATTTTCCGAGGTGTAACATTTTCATGCCCTATAACTGGGGGCAGCTTGGCTCCCCATACGTGGCCCATTGGAAAGCCATCTATATGACATCTCTAAGCGTAACACTTGGGTCGTCAAGGCCACCGGTCTACCAATCAAGAAGCTGGAGCTATTTGGACCCATGATGTCTCAACATTATAGGGTAAATAACTGAAATGCAAACAAGGTTATGAGTAAGCTAAATCTAAACAACAAAAAGCCAAAAAAAGTCCACAAACTAAACAGTTGTACACCTTAAGTCCACAAATCCTCTAAGAGTAAAAATGGCGATGGTCAGACAAATCCGACCTACCCATATCGTATCTCAAAACTCAAGCATAAATTACTAGGCCCTAGATCCAAGAAGAAAGGAGCATACCAACCGTTTTGTTGATCTCACAGCCGCTACTCAAATGGCCATCACGACCTCTGCACACTTTTTGCAGCACAAACACAGGTCCCCAAGCAACGGGACATCAGTATGAATGAAATGTCTTGGTATGTAGGCTGAAACTGTAACCACGAGATAACAATCTTGTAATAAATAACTTAGCACATAAACAGGTAAAGGATAAATATAACACGGAACTCTGCAACTTGTAATTGATATCAACTTACTATAACATAAATGAACTCAAAATAACTGAACCAAGAAGAAGGAATGGTAACAACTTTAGAATCCTAGAAAATGAAACATTAATAACTCTAATAAGATGAAAATGAAATTAAGAAATCCACAAGAAATAAACTATAATTGTAATGCCCGACTAGCCAACGTAAAAATCCATATATAAGTCGTCCATCCAGGTGTACCACAGGGTAAAATAAAAATATACTCAACTTCGATGTACCACATCGGGGTAAAAAAAATACCTTTAAAAAAAAAGAAAACATTTAAAAAAATAAAAATATCTCCGGTCGGTGTGCAAACCGAGTAAAATAAAAACATCTCCGGCCGGTGTGCAATGTCACAGGGTAAAATAAAAAACATCTCAGTCGGTGTGCAACTCACAGGGTAAATAAAAACATCTCCGGCCGGTGTGCAATACCAAGGTAAATAAAATCATCTCTAGCCGAGTGTACAATCTTAGGGGTAAAATAAAAAATCTCCAGCGATTGTGCAATACCGAGAGTAAAATAAAAACATTCCCAATCATAATTATTAATGGAAGTGGAGATAAAGCTTATGCGGAATCAATTTAACACATGTAGCATTGAAATTACAAATGTAATACGTAGTCGTAATATAGGTCTCTTTCATAACATATATACACAAGTGACATATATGCCAAGTAAAATTGAAAATGTGCACATATATCACGTAAAGTTTTCAAATTATATACAAACATGTCCTTTCGGTGACTCGACGGACCTTCGAGAGGTTTTAGCCAACATAAATTTTAGAAGACATACAAGCAATGTCCTATATATAGTCTTACCAATTTAACGTGTCGCTTGGATAGAAGCATAGATTCCCATTTCTATACAATCCTTTGACATCTGGGAACTACGTATATATACTGCCAGGTGGTTCCTTATGTATCGACAAATACTTGGAATTTCATTGCCAAGCGATCAACGTCGATGAGCACATGCAGTTCTCAATTCATTTACCTTATTTGCAGGAAAACAGGACTTATAACTTGAATCTAGGAGTCATTGTCATAACACTTAACATATACGTAGATCACGAGAGTGAATTACGAAATACAACGTATGAGATTTGTCTAATGTATAAACTTGTATTTAGTTAGTTGAGTGACCTCCGGGTGACTTCTTGGGATTAGAATTCTAATCTTAAGCAGTCATTTTCATAGTTGTGCTTATACTTACTTAGATATTAGAAGACGATGAACATGGGAGAATCACTCTTAAAGATTTTGGGAATTCAAATGATAACTCAACAAGAGCTAAACATATAGATGCGTCACTTGAATATAACTAGAAAAAAAATTCAACTGTATGTTATAATATGAAAATAATGTACATTTAGACTTCTTACTGGAAATACAAATAAAAACTTAAGTTCTTAGCTTGGTACGCAACTTGAATACTTGATCGAGACATTGGCACTTCTGATTCTCGAAATTTAATCGCTTGAAAACATCTTAGTATAATACACTTCAACATAACTCAGGGACTGGAAGACATTACTTAAGAATATGAGATTTGGATTTGTTCAACTTGAGAATTCATAAGAAACTCTCAAGTGCTTCCTTATAGGCAAATAAAGACTTATAACCATAATTGGGATGCGGGTTGACTTTCACAACTTTTTAATAAACGAGAGGAGCTCAGAAAGCTTACATCATTATATATGGATTAGAAGCTCCTCGGATCACCTTTTTCATTCATGGGAGACAATTTGAACACTTACAATAGATAACTTAACATAAACAATTAGGGGTATAGAAGAGAGCTTCTCTTTAACTTAAGTTACTATTTTACAAACGTTCAACTCTAGCTGATTTATACAAGGTTGTCACCTAATACTCATTATATCATTACCACATAATGTATTTATATCACTTATTTAAGTTAATGCCTTGTAAACTCTCGGGAGAGTTCGAGATAGCACAAGGATTCTGATAAATTTCACGGCGACACTCTAAAGACAATTCTTGTTACCCTAGCGTGTAACTTGAACGTAGGAATAAGCGTAAATATATATTTATTTTCGTATAACCTTCTAACATTAATAAACTGTGTATAACCTTCCCAAAATGGTTTCATATAAATATCAATAATTTTCACATTCGAGTTTTATCTTTCAAGTTCAACGTACCGGTTTGTTCGAAAACTCGTTAAGCAAATCGATTAGACAAAGGGAGAGAAATCAAGAATATCCCATTTGGCCTTATACCTTAGAACATGTTCATAAGAGGGTGTATAACTATTGTAAGAAATTTTCATTTCGTTGTTCTCATTTACCCTTATTTAGCTTAAAAATTGTTTTCTAGCGTTAAGTTCGTTTGCGTGTCATCTTCTTGCCCTTTTACAAATTTCACATAGCAACTAGAATTTTGAACACATTTGATATCACATGAATGAAATACTATAAAGGACCAGCTCACGGTGCCACGAGGGACCGGACTTGATTTATAACTACAAAAATAATCGTAAACAATACGCCTTCCACTTCACATTTGTTCAGTAAGCATATTATTTAACTCTTCAAGGCTCCTATGAAGTATTTCTAATACTTTGGGCAGAATCATGTATTCCTCAATAGGAACACAAAACATAGGAACATTGGCCCGATAAACAACAAGATTTCGTGCTTGGAAAATAAGAATAGGGACGCCTTTACATACCTTGGAACGTCGACTTTAGTTTGAAAAAATCTTCCTTTCAAACTTACTCCGCTAATGATCCATCCAAGTCCAATTTACAAACCCAACAAGCAACAACTTGCTTCACAAGTTCTGGAAAAATTGGGCAGCAACATGCCACAAAAACGCACAAATAAACAACAACACAATACTACAACATTCTCCAAGTTATAACCTCATAAACTTAAAGAAATAAAGCAGGGTACTACCCTTTCTTGGAGATGTTATCCTTCGGCTGGAGTAAACTCCTCTGTTTCTCTTACTAGGAAATAATCTAAAAACGCAGAAAGACCACAATCAACCACAAGACAACAACAAGTCATGAATTCCTTTCAAGGTTCTCTTATCAAAGCCCAAAAGAGACAATAGTGAAGTTTCTTACTTGGATATCTTTCACCATGTGATAGGGCTTTGAATTCTCTGAATTTTTGAAAAACAAATCAAGTAAAGCAGTAAAAATGGCTCTCTGGCTCAATTTTTACTTCATGCTAGAGTGAAGTGGCAGGGTTTGGGTGGTGCCCGCGTACGCACCCGTGTGGCACGTGCCCTGTGCGCGCGCCTTCTTCCTGCCTGTCTCCCGGCGCCCCCGCGCATGGCTTTCTAGCCGGCGGTCTTGTCTTCAAACGAGCATAGCTTTTATTTCGAACTCCGATTGACGGCGGTTTTTCACTTTGTAAACTATACTCAAATATATTTCATTTGATAAGCTATGGAAGCCTCCCCAATCATTATATATTTGGAGATTTGTTCATTTAAAGTTGACCCTCATTTACAAACTTCACATACTCTTGCTTTTCCTTTGCACATGTTTCCCTCCTCACCTATGGACAACATCTTGACCACCATTCCCTTAATATGACATATAACCATCAAATAATCATCAAAAAATATTCACAGGGTGTAACAAACATTCTCTCCCCCTTAGAAACATTCGTCCTCGAATGTCATAACACCTTAAACTCATCCTTGTCTTCCATCATAAACATACATTACATATATTCATAAACATATTCACTTTCACATCATTTATTCATATCAAGCGATTTTATTGCTTATTCTATTTACCTACCATAAGGCATCGTGCCTTAACACTACACAATCGATGAACTTTTCTAATCATAAAGCAATTTATACCTACCACGACATATAATTAACTCTAATACCACTTTCCATTCACTACTTAAGATACAAGTTCAATGTTAAATCTGAAGCTATGCTTTTGCCTTTAGCACACCATGACCCATATTGGCGGTCTTGATAACTGAAACTAAAGCGTAATCTAGGAAGACAAAAAGGGACTAAGACTTCAACAAAAAATAAATGTTTGGCCACCTAGTGCCTTGAAACACTACAAGAGCCTTAAATAATACGTGGACTGGTATCTCACTCCTATTCTACTTTTATATCGGTACTTGAAGACGGTGAATCAGATCCTCTATCAAACCTAATACAATTGATATACCCCCTCATATTTCGCACCTTATCTGAAGCATATTGGCCAAAGAATTAAACCTGAGACTACATTCATGAATACTCATGTTGTCGTGCTTTAGGTAAATATACTAACTCGAACTCATTGAAGTTTCTACATAGGTAGCACTAATCCGTAAAGGCTAGGGGATTTAGGCTCAAAATCCACAGTCACTAAAGCTCTCAAGTATTTCCCTAGAACCTGCCATTAATTTCAGCAGCTGATTCTTTAAAAACTTCACTATTTGGGTTAACATGTGAAATGATTCCTCTAAATCTCATCACTTTTATATAATTGAAGGTGCTGGAGAAAAAAACTCTACCTCCTCCTGGCTCTACTAAAACTAGGACAACATGAGAGGCTGAATCCCTTCTCCGGTATCTCCTAACTAGAACTAGAGGAACTATAACACGGGGAAGTAAAAAAACTCACTTGAGCATATAATCTTTTCTCGGATCGATAGGAGGGCGGCGGGACCCTTTCAAAGAATCTCATAGCCATCTGCCTTACTTCTGGTGAATTCCGAAACATAAGCACAAATTAGAATTCAAAAAACCCATATATGTTGCTCTAGCACAATCTATAATTAACAAAGGGAAACAACCACTAAATGCCCTGTAGCATCTTGATTATAAGTATGGTGCACAACATACTCATAAGAAAGACTCTACTGAACACGGCTTGTGGACTCCCTAGGATACGACTTCGCTCTAATACCAAGTTTTTCACGCCCCAAAACTAGGGTAGGGCGCAACTTCTTTTCGATTCATGATTGATCGATAAGCCGGCAATATGACATCGCCAACGGTAACACTTAGGCCATCCGGGCCACCTGTCCTGATAAGCGAAGAAGAATAAGCTGGACCCATAAGGTCTCAGCAATGGAGGTAAACAATCGAAATGCAACCAAGGCAATTGGTGTGCTAACCAAGCAACAATAAGCTGACGAGGCCCAAAAACTTAATAATATGCAAACTAAGTCCACAAAGCCTCTAAAGAGTAAGCTAAGTGATGGTCGGAAACGGGGCTCTGAACCTACCCATACACCGCATCCCTCCAAAACCCAAGCATAATCATAAGCCCTAACTCCGGGAAGAAAGGAGCATACCAACCATATGTTGATCTCAGGAAGTGCTACTCAACTGGCCATC
Source organism: Datura stramonium (assembly GCA_018107945.1). Classification (NCBI taxonomy): domain Eukaryota; kingdom Viridiplantae; phylum Streptophyta; class Magnoliopsida; order Solanales; family Solanaceae; genus Datura; species Datura stramonium. Next base: position 71,533 of record JACEIK010003498.1, on the reverse strand, counting down.
TTGACCTCTACACACTTTTCACGACACGATCGCGGGTCCCCAAGCAAGGGGCGTCGATGCGAAAATGAAATATCTTGGTATGTAAGGATAGCGCAACCATGAGATAACAATCTGTAATAAGCTGACTTAGCACATAAATATATAGAGGACAAATATAACCTTGAACTCTGTAACCTGTAATAGATAACAACTAACTATAACATAATTGAACTCAAGATAACTAGAAACCAGGGAATAAGGAATGGTAACAGCTTTGGAGATCACGGAAGCGAAACTGATGATAACTCTATAAAGAGATGAAAAGGCAATTAAGAAATGCACAAGAAAGAAACTATAATTGTAATGCCGGCGACCAATAACCGTCCAATCCATATATAAAATTCGTACAGCGATTGTACCACACCGGGATAAATAAAAATATCTCAGCCGGTGTACCACACGAGGGTAAAATAAAGATCTCAATCGGTGTACCACCTGAGGGTAAAATAAAAATATCTCTAGCCAGTGTACCACACAGGTAAAATAATAATATCTCCAGCAATTGTACCACTCGGGAGTAAAATAAAAATAACTCGGTGATGTACCACACGGGGTTAAAATAAAAAAATCTTAATCACCATCATAAATGGAGCTTGAGCTCATACAAATTATCGAATACTAGAAACCATAAAATATGCGTCATTAACTATAACATGTGTAGGATCTTACCACGACCCCTTATACTACAATTATTCAATACACATATAGGTCTTTTATTTAGCATTTAAATACATACATATGCTGTGAACAATTCTAGGAAGTTCTAGAGGCTTGGAATATCATAGACATGTGTAGACTCACATTCATGATTTTAAACATCTCCTAGCAATTATAGAGGAAGCGAGAGAGGAATCACTTAACCTAACATTTTCTGTTAATAATCTTAGCATTCATTTCGTGCTTATACTCGTTTGACTTTCATACTTTCATATCAAGAGTTGTGAGCATACCTCATTCATTGCACATCATATCACATCTCGACTGCTTATGAATATGAAGGCCTTAACTTGTGTATCTCAAACACAGGCTCTTTAATATACGAATGCTGAGCCTTTGAGGCTGCCTTAAGATAAATAAAGACTTGCTTAGTCATGCTTGGACAATGTCGGAAAAGCTCATGTGAAACATTGCAATATATGTAGGAGCTTAGAAAGCTTAGTAGCATTATATACGGTTCGAAACTTCCCGAGAAAAAATAAAATCCTTTAAAACATGAAAAGTTAATCCAACTCTGAGACAAATAATCAAAGATAATTGTTTAAAAGTACAATGAAGAGTTTCTCTTTAACTTGAGTCACTATCTCAAAATACTTGATTCTAATTATTTCTTAAGGAGTTAACACTTTGTGGCCTTTCATTAGATTAACACAAGCGAACATAAACAACTTTTTTTATAACTCTTTTGCTAAACGTCTTTAGAACAGGGTAAATCTTGCTAGCTACTTGCCTAATTCATTAACAATCATAACACTTATCATCAAATTTAACAATCTTAGCTACACTTTTCGTATTCATCTTATATTCTTTTCAAAACGAGTTAACTGTTTCCTACCTAATTATTTACTCTCGTGTGCTATTCCGGCTTAATTCTTGTACGCACTTACCTTCTTACATAATTGCCAACCTTGTTTCTTAAACTCGTCTTGCTCATATTTTAACGTCGCTCAAAGGTTCTTGAAATCAACTATGGACAAAAGGCATATACCTCACCTATTACCTTAAAAGGTCTAACATTTACTCTTATCTCTCCTTTGCTACTAGCGCCTCAACCTTTACACATGGGTATGAATTTTCTTATCAATTTACAACTTTCAAAGAACATGCGACGTGTGTACTTAAAGCTTGCAATTCTCGGAGGTATAGATAACTCTAGAGCTCTAATAAACATATAATGACTTTTTAAAGGCAATCCTTGCAGCTTTAGCGTAATTTGAATGTAAGCATAAACATATATATATGGTTTTCGTCTAACATGTTAACATCAAAGATATTATTGCATAACCTAACAATAAATATGGTCCAATGGAAATATCAATAGTTTACCATTCGGGTTTCTATCTTCCAAGTTTAATATGTCGGTTAATTAAGAAACATTTTAATTAGTCTCTTAGATTAAGTAAGACGGATCGAGTAACCTCATGGCCCTAGGTACCTTAAAACATGAAATAATATGAGAGGGTAGAAAATTGTCATAAGAAATTCCATTTAGAATTTACCCCTCGTTAGGCCTTATTGAGTTAAAACCTTGGAGTTTCAATTATTCGTATCTGCGCATCATCGTCTTGCCATGCTTACCAAATTTCTTAACAACCATAGGTGAAACAACTTTGACACCAAAAATACATAACATAATGTAAGGGCCATCTCCACGATTGCCCGCGTCAAGGGACTTGAGACTCATTTACAACTATGACCATAATAGAAGGCAATTGCCCTCTATGCTTCACATTCATGAATTCCGACTCTTTAGCAATACACGCCTTAATACAAAGTAATTCTAACAAATGGGAGGAACCATAATATGCTACTACAGAAGATCAAAAGTACGGTGGCTGGTTAATCCTCGACATGAATTCGTGCTTGAAAATCAAGAGACAAAGAACGCCTTACATACCTTTCTCCGATGAACTTTTCTCTAGCCGATTTCCTATTTCAATGATCATCCTTAAACATCATTAATCCAGTGGTTTTATAGGCCAACGACAAGCTTAAATCTATAGCACAAAATTCAGCCAAAATAACTAAACAATGGCAGTCACAATAGCAACAACAACACACGGCAACATCAACAATATTTAGCCATTTTCTCAACTAGTTTTCACTAACTTTTAAGGGAGAAACAAGAGGAAACTTTACCTTAGTTCTGCTGTAATTATTTCACTCAATATGAAGTATAATTCCAGAAAAACAAAAGGGCAAAAAATCCTAAGGAAAATGAGAAAACTTGGCTCACTAACGGTCTCGGCTGACTCACTTGTTGCCAATTTCAGCTTTTCACTTTACAATTTGAAAGGTTAAAAGGGGTGAAATACTTGCCTTTGCTGGGGATTTGTTCTTTTGTTAAAAATAGGAGTAATTTACCTCAACTTCCTGTCCAAAAATACAGCAACCTTTCTGTCCAAAACGTCACAAAAAGTTCACCAACACACCAAACACACCTCAACTTCTAGTCTTGTAATCAAAAATTTAAGCAAGGATATTAGAATCTTACAGCACATAATTGTGTTTATCCCTACCAAGAGTGAACGTATATGTAGCTTAGAAGCTTCAAAAACACAGAAATTTCACCACAGCAACACTGGCCAAGTGCAGCCAAAACAGCCACCAACACACCACCTTCACCTTATGGTAGATCCCTTCACTTAGCTTTTTAGTTTAATGGAGTTTAGCTTTGTGTTTTTCCTTGATTTGTTTGCTGGAAATTTGAGATGATTTCAGAGGATAAGCAGGCTGTAATTGTGACTTTGAAAATGATTTGATAAGTCTTTACTTAAAATATAAAGCCAAGTTGGGCGGTGGCCATTTTTAGGGCAGTGGCCTCCCTTGCTTGCCCGGAAACAATGTCACGGTAAAATGTCTATAACTTTTATTAGAACTCCGATTGATGAACGATTTGATGTTCTGAAAACTACACTCAAGGACCTTATATTTGATAGGTATTGAGGATTCTAATTCATTATATAATGGGAGATATGGTCATTTAAAGTTGACCCTAATTTATAAACTTTACATACTCTTTGTTTTTTCCATTCATAAACATTTCCCGTGTCATCTACGATCAATATACAACCCGTACTTCCCTTAAAATAGCATACGAACATCAAAAAAATTCCAAAAATTTATGGGGTGTAACACATAGCGTGAGGTACATCGGATCGTTTGAGCTCCTACGACGAGTAGGGAAGTAGGGTATGGTACAGCCTTGCCGCCGAGGTTGTCGGGAATTGCATCGGCGTTCCATGTGTCAATATTGAAAAAGTATCTTGGGGATGGAACATATATTATCAAATGGGACTCTGTTGTATTGAATGAGAATTTTCCATATGAGGAGGATCCATTAGCATTATTGGCCAAAGAAGTTCGGAAGGCGAGGTTGAAAGAAATCATGACACTAAAGGTCCTGATGGAAAAATTGTCGGTTGAGGAAGCCACTTCATAGGCCAGGAGCTAACATGTGGATCAAGTATCCCCGGCTATTCGTGGAATATGGTAAGTACTCTCCCTTTTCCTTGTATAGATCATTCGGGGATGAATGGTATTTTAATTGATATACATTAACAATTGAATGTCGTTACTATATTGTTGGAGGCCTAGAACACTAGAAACGGTATAAGAAAGGAATAAAAATGTGCGAGCCAAGCTAAGAGTGAAATTGGGCAATTTCGAGTAGCTTCTGGTTTGGGGGACCAGCTGCAGCGGTGGAATTTCTGGTGTGAGTGGACCGTGGTAGTGGTTGGAGTCCCACCATGATGAATTTAGGAAATAACTACGGGAACAACCACCGCAATACTTTGGCCCTTTATGCAGTGCCTTTATAGTAGAAATGTGACCGTTGCGGCGGACCCGAAGAAAAATTAGAAATTAGGTTTAAGTGGAAATTCTGGGTTATTTCCGTTATTTCCAAAATGTGGGAGAGCAAGGTACGAAGGAAGTGTCTTCTCCGGAGTATAAAATTGTTGCACTAGGTTTGTTCCTTATCCCCTACCCCCTTTAATGGCATTGATTATTGTAGAAAGCAGGGGGACTATAGATTCTTGGTGAAATTTTTGAACTTAGAGAACCCTAGGTTGATGAAGTAGGGATGGATTGTGGGATGATTAGGGTTAATTTGGGTTAATTGGTGGTTCCCGAATTACTCCCCTAGAATTACATGTGGAGAGCTAAGGTTACGCGAGGAGATTGAACTAGAAGCAAGTAGGATTTGGGTTTTGCTTTTGAAAGAACCACGAAGGGAGTGTTTGATCTAATTAGACCCATGATTGAAGTGTAAGTAATGAATTACTCTTGTTCTGTAGATTTCGAACGATCTGAAGTGTTGAGGAAGGCAAGGCTCCTGTTGAGTAGCCAAATCGTTATCTTCGAATTTCGAGGTAGATTATGGTTAGATGGATTGACCACAATATAATGACTTGTATGCATGTGTAATAGTGATATGAGATTGGTCTACGGACATTACTTGTTGTTAAATGGTATATTGGAATAATTGGAGATCATTTTAATGAGATGATTATGGCTTTGTGTAAATTCCATTAAATTGTGAAGTTATTTCTTTTAAAGTATGCTACGATGTGAATTGATGATTTATGTACGTAAGTGAAATTGGAATGCAAACTCTAAGTGTTGAACTACATATATATATGTGTGTGTACAAGTCGTATCTTGTTGTACTTAATGGATGAAGAATGAATTGGATAATAAAAGTATCTTTAGATAAGTGGCTCATGCCGAGGGAGAATCAGGGAGCAATATTGTTGAATGGCTCGAGTCCGAGGGGGTCATCCGAATGAGCACATGAGTGGGAGCAGGTGCCACGCCGACACATACATGGATTTTTAGAGTCCTTTGTAGGTCATGATTGGGATGACAAATTAAGACCCTTTGACATGTGTATATACTGAGATCATAAATTTTGAGTGGTAATGGGCACATGGCGGCGTGTGCCCAACGTATCACCATATGTTTTACTTTCTCCTTGTCGCATTGTGCTTATATGTATGAAGGAATGAAAGAATGTGCAGAAATGGTTATGGCAAATTTGTACTATTGTCATGTAATTGAAACAAAGACATGAATCGGATTCTAAGGATAACACGTTCACGATGCTAGTAATTGTTGAGTGTATTTTTGCTTGTAGTTACCACTTTGCAATTGTGAGATACATATTTGTTATTTATTGATTCTCAGATTGGTGTGATAGTTGTATTGATTTGTAGAACATATGATGGTTGAACTGTTGAATTGATGAGGCGATACAACATTACTTTGCCGCTAAGTCGAGCTACGCCTAAGAGCAACTCTTTTGCTATGGCGAGACGACTATAGCGATATATTGGCTAGCTGCGGTAGAAGATCAATCCGGTGGCGGAGTCGACTGTCACCTATGTTAAAGACAATTGCACTTGAATTGATTTATGTACACATGTATGATATTAAAGACTTATTTTACGTCATTGTTACTCTATTTGCACGTTATTATGCGAGTCGGCGATGATGCCTACGGTCTTGTGTTATATACTGATCCTATGCCTACACTTCTTTTCTGAGTGCAGAGTTCGACCCAGGCAGTTCTTTATGTCCTCACTTGTAAGTAGTAGCATATCATGAAAAGGTAACAACCAAAAGAGAGTGCGGGTGCCAATCACGGTCTTTTGGGTCATGAAAGTATAAATTATCATATTTAAAAATCAAAATCATGAGAGAAAAGCCATATTGAAAATAATGAAAAAAACAAACAAATTAAAATTTTTAAATTTAAATGTTCGAAAAATATATGAAATAAGTTATAATTTTTTAAATTGAAAAACATACATGATAGAAGTAAAAATGAAGATAAATTTTGAGGCCCATTCCAAGCATGCTCTTCTTGCTTAAACCAACAACTAGCTTTCAATATGAGCTTCCCATCTATGACAGGAAAAGAAAGTACTCAGTTTTGGATTCGAAAACCTCAACTGGAATGTCCTCTTACCTTCTTTTCCTCTTCGATTTTCACAATAATCGGTAGAATTATTCTCCTTTTTGTTTAGTGCCAATATTTTTCATCAATTTCTAGCATTTGTTGTCCCATTTGTGCTATAAATTCTTAAGGCCTAAGAAAACTTTGTCTGTTATCATGTCTTCTTTCCTCACTGAAGAACATGTGAAAGTGCTCATAAAGCTTCAACCCAATACAAAAAATCTATTGATTGGACGAATTACGAGACATTCGAGGAATCCGCTGGCTTTTGGGAACATAAGATCCTTCTATAAGTCGAGTTCCCAGAGTGTAGGAACATCAAAGATAGTTGGTCTACTATGCGGAAGTAGTAAAGAAGAAAATCATCAAGTGGTTGGATGGAGGAGTAGTATACCCCATATTGGATAGTAAGTGGAGTCGGCCAAGTCGATGTATTCTTAAGAAATGGGGTATGATTGTGGTTGAGAATGAGAAAAATGTGAACTAGCCCCACTAGAACAATCACAGTATTGCGAGTGCGCATGGATTACCAAAAGCTTAATGCAAAAACTTGCAAGGACCACTTTCCTATGTCGTTTGTTGATCAAATATTGAATCCCTTCGTAGGAAAGGCGCGATATTTCTTCCTTGATGATTAATCGCTATAATCAAATAAATATTGCCTTGGAAGATTAAGATAAGGCTGTCTTCACATGCCCTTATAGGACTTTGCAATCGGCGGGATGCCCTTTAGTTATGTAATGCCCTAGCCACCTTCCAACAATGTATATTGGCCATATTATCATAATTGATGGAGAACTTTTTGAAGCCTTCAAGGATGACTTTTCAGGTGGTTGGTGCTATCTTGATGAATCTCTTGACCATCTCGGCCAAGTATTAAAATGGTGTGAAATCCACTAGTTATTAAATGGGAGAAGTGTCATTTATGGTTAAGGAAGGAACCATACTTGAATAAGATCTCTTAAAAAGGGGATCAAACCAAAGTGAATATCATTGTTAAACTTCATCCATCTATCTTATTGAAAGTGCGGGTGCAGGCCATGCGGGGATTCTATAGGCAATTCATCAAATATTTCTCAAAAATCTCCCAAGCCATATGTAAACTCCTTGAAAGATTCCAAGGTTAATTTTGTAAAATATCTTCGGGCATTTGAGGATTTGAAGCAATAGTTGGGTTTATCCTATCATCACCACTTCGGTTTGGTCCTTACTATTTGAGTTAATGTGTGACGCTGGCGGATTGACTATTGGAGTTGTATTGGAAGTGGCACAATAAATTATACACCCGATTTATTATGCTACCAAGATCCTAAATATAGCCCAAATGCATTATACGGTCCTTGAACAAGAGTTGCTTGCTATTTTTTATGTTTTTTATAAATTTAGGGCATACCTATTGGGATAAAAGGTGATTGTCCACATTGATCATGCGGCTTTGAGGTACTTGATGACAAAGAAGGATGCAAAGTGTCAACTCATTCAGGGGGTGCTCTTGTTACAAGAATTTGACTTTGAGGTCAATGAAAGGAAGACATAGAAAATCAAGTGGGCGACTTTGAGGATGCATTTCATGATGAGCATATATTAGTTGTGACCACCACTCCAGCACCTTGATATGTAGATTTTTCCCAACTATTTAGTGACATAAATGGTGCCTGGGGAGCTAAAATATTATCAACGAAAAAAGCTCCTCAATGACATAAAGCATTACTTATGGGATGATCCTTATTTATTCCATGTGTATGGATCATATCATTAGGCGATGTGTGCATGAAAATGAGATGTTGTCCATCTTGAGGGCTTGCCATGCTTCCTTGGTGGGAGATTATCATGGAAAAAATCACACGACTACAAAAAAATTATTGTGTGGCTACTATTAGCCCACTATTTATCATGATGCTAATGTTTTGGCTAAGGCATGTGACCAATGTCAAGTTCTGAGGGTCCATATCAAAAAGATAAGAGATGCCTCTCAACTTTGTTCTTGAGGTAGAACTATTTGTGCTTGGAGATAATATTGACTTCATGGATCCTTATGTGAGCTCCTACTACTATATGACATACATCTTGGTGATGCATTAGACTATGTGTTCAAGTGAGTTGGGACCGTAGCATTGTCTAACAATGAAACCCAAAGTGTGACCCACCTTTTCTCAAGAAAAAATCTTCACAGATTTGGCACTCCAAGATACATAACCACCCCGTGGTGGATCCCATTTTCAACAAGGCATTTTGACAGCCTACTCTTTTGAAAATATAGGGTAAAAAACAAAGTTACAACACTATGTCACCCCGGACTATTGGCCAATAGAGGTATTAAATAGAGATACAAAGAGTATTCTAGCAGAAATCATTATTGCCAATGGAATGGTGGTCCCGAAAGTTAGAAGATGCTCTATAGGCTTACTGAACCACTTATAAGACACCAAAATAAGCTTCTCCATATCGGTTAGTGTTTGGCAAAGCATACCACCTATTAGTAGCACTTGAGTTGAAGGCCTTGTGGGCTTTGCAAAAGCTGAATATGGAAAGGGGAGATGTTGAAAAGATAAGGTTGAACAAGCTCAATGAATTAGATGAATTTCGACTCTATGTATTTGAGAATGCTTCCGTGTATAAAAGGAAGATGAAGCATATCCATGATAAGAACTTACATCACCATGAATTTCACCTGAAAGATAAAGTATTGCAATTCAATTTCAAACTAAGGGTTGCTTCTGAAGTGAAAACTAGGTGAGTGCAGGCCGTTTATGGTGGTGAGTGTCACATCATATGTTACTATGGAGATGAAAACTAAAGATAGACATTTAAGGTAAATAGTCAAAAAGTCAAGTATTATCTAGTCATCACTAATAAGGACAGATTGTTGAGAAGTTTCACCTTAGGGACTGATCAACTTAGGCCTAGCATGATCACGCCACTTGCATTGTATCATGAGGTTAAATTAGGAATTGTTTGAGGCAATCAAAAGGTGTGAGTACCATCGGTGGAGTCAATTCCGAGTTCATATGCTTCATGGTGCACCCAGCTGACTAGTGCACCTCAAGGAGTTATAACCCTTGCTCTTTATATTTGTATCCATCGAGGGCATTGCATACTTTAAGTTGGGGTGTTTATGGGGTGAATTATGTGGGTTTTGTGATGTATAACTCTATTGGATGGTAGATGTAGTTTTTATGGATTTTCTTAGCCATGGTTCTTTCCTAGGAGGCTTAATTTCTACTGAATCTAGAAAAATAATGTAGTTAGGTGACATAGTATAAGGGACCAATGATAGATTGCTAGGAGACATTCATAAGGGTACCAACCTATAGTTTTAAGTAGTCGTTCTTCGTAGAGAATGAGTATTTTCTGACTTAAGTAGTGGTGACATATGAGATATCATCATGCTTTTGTATTTCTTTGGAAAATGTCACCCCTCAAAAATTTTGCCACAATTATTGTGTATTGACATGTTTACCTCTGTTTTTGACATCTTATGGTGTTGACTATAACATTGATATCCTAGTTGAGAGTAGAGTTGTTTAGTCCATTTGATATCCATGTGACATTGCGTGGTGAGGAAAGTTTTGTTTGTTCACTTGTTATGGTCACATTCTAGAACTTGTCTGGCTTCTCATGCTTGAATTTAGGATCGACTTTAGGTTGTAGAGACGTACTTAGGCCTTTTTGTATTTCAAAAACCACATTTTCTAATAATCCTACCAAATAATGCATGTATCTCTAATCTCCCCTTTAGAATCCTATGGCCTTTTCTTGATCAACGCCAATCAAAATCAAAAATCAATTGTCAAGTTGCCCCTCTGTTTTGTCCTTCCTCCTTCACACTGTAAATGTGATGAAAATGTGCAAAAGTGTAATTTGGAAATAAGGTGGAAAAGAAAAGAAAAAATGCAAAGGGCACAAATGAGTTATTTGACCACTTTCCAAAGTATATTGAGCAAAAAAGGAAAAAATATAGAAAAAAAGAAAGTGAATAGTTTGAGCTTACAAAATTTCTCAGGTTGTAAAAAGCTGCTAAGAAAAAGAAGGGAAGAAAAAAAGGAAGCATAAAAAGTAAAAAATAGAGAAAATAGCAGAATGTGATAGTTTTCAAGTATGACAATGAGCCACTAAAAGACCATGTTTTTATCCTACCAGCTCTTTGACCAAAATTACAAGTTTAGAAAAGCCCTTATATGATCTTAACTAGTTTTTAAAAAGAAAAGGCATTTGAGAAAAAAGGCAAGCATATGATAGTTGTGACCTATCTTGTGAACATCTTTGTGAGAATTGAGTGTCTTTCTCTTTTCTCTTGATTTTGTCAATGCGTGTATTGTGTTGAATGTTGATTTTGAAAATGGATACTTTTCTTGATCTAAATGTGAGGGAATCAGAATGAAGATGGATGGCATGAATTACTTCTCAATCTAGGTGTCCTACATATAAAACTGATCTCGTGAATCGAGATTGCATGCTTAGACTCAATAGTTTGAGACTGAATTTTTGCATAATAGAAGGATTGGTTTGCTTGAATATTGTATGCTTGTAGTTTGCTCGCCAAAACCATCTAGTTATTGCACTTTATGATATCAAAATATGAATCTAGGTCTAGAGTAGATGGTCCTATTTTTATTTGCTTAAGAACAAGAAAAAGTTTTTAAGTTGGGGGTGTTGATCCATTGGGAATTTGCGACATATTTGTACTTTTTATGGATCTTTATCACGACCCAAGCATGGACCCCCGACCACGACACGAAATCTAGAACACAAATGGCTCAAGCTAACCCATGACATATATATAGCATGATTAAGAGCATATGACTAAGCGGAAGTAAAGCATAAACCATAACACAATGGGAGTCAAAAATCTCAGATAGAATAAATGGGCTACAAGCCAACAACGTTGAACATCTATACATACTATGCGAAAATCCTCAATCATAGATGTGCTGGTGGAACAACACCCCAACTAGCCTATAAATATCTGAAAACTAAAAGACATAAACTAAAGAGACATGTATAGAAGCAACATCCCTCGGATCATGAGGACTCACCCAAGTGGGCTGGACTAGACGTAGCGGGGAGCAAAGCTAACATCGGGGCTGAGTCTGATCACCTAAACCTATATCATGAGATAATATAGCATAAAAATATGTGGTTAGTACTTTGAATGAACAGTGTATGTAAGTTAAGACAAACATGAGAGTAAAAAAAAGGACAACATGCTAAAATTATAATTAGTAAGATAGTCATAAGCAAAAGATATTTATCTCAAAATGAAGCATAATGACCCAAGGTTTTGGAAAAGTAGATCCTTCACAACTTATCATATTTGAAACATAAGTAAAAGCTCATAAACTGATCAATGGGTCATTCATACTCTAAAACATAATATCATAAACATGTACTTAAATAACATGAAACATGAGGTACAATGGGAGACTCATCACCAGAGCACTATCATGAACAAACATATGACGCCTAACTATCTCTCTCAAGTTGGCATATCGTCATAAGCCTTTCTAGGGAAAAGAATGATAAGGCGTGATATCACTTGTGAGCCACAATGGTACAGAGAAACACTCTTGGTGAGGCCCCAAACATGAATATATACCTATAGAGGCACATAGTTCTTAGATACCTGGGTGCGTTGAACCCCAGTCTACTCGGTGCTAGATACTACTCCCAAAATATGCATATTGCCCATAGTCATAATCATGAAACATAATTGGTTTTGCATGGGATAGTTAGAAAATATGAAAATCATAAGCATATTTTCCATACGTGAACTAGCCATGAAAATAATTTCATTGAGCCAACCGTAATACATGACTTGATATTCATGAAAATTATACATAATTGAGTAAATCATCATAACTTGAATGTCATAGGTTTATGATAGGTACTTGTAAGCTTATGTATTCATAATCATAAAACATGGATTGATCATAAGAGAATCGAATTCATAGAAGATCATGAGAGTTTCATCAAAATTGAGTCTAACCTAGAAACTCATATAATCATATTTAGAGACTTGAATTCGCTGAGATTGAGATGGAGTGAACATGAAAGTGGAAATAAACCATAATCATACATACCTAGTCTTGATGATTCATAAACTCTATTTGAAGACCGAGGAAATTGAGAAGATGAAGAAGACTCTAGCCTTTCCTTGAGAAGTATCCCAACTTGCAGTGTTTAAAAATGAAGGATTAGGCTAAGTTTAACCCTTTAATTAGCCCATGAATCCTAAAACAACGTCACTTAGGAGTTAAAAGCATAGAGTTTTACCAAAATACCCTTGGGCTGCCCAAACTTAAACATTCAACTGGCATAACCAACGAGCAATACAATGGATCACTGGTACATACTACAATCTGTGGGTTCACTTCTTGAATCCTGATTCTTCTATGATTCATCCTCTGAACCTGATTCAACAACTAGAAACAACGGCCAATACAATCTAACAATGGGTCATACAATCCACTCATCGGTTCTAGACGAATTTTGACATTTTCAAGTTCATTACCCCGGGAAAAACCAATGAATCATTGGTCTAAGGGATGCCCATCTTGTGGTTTGTTAGATGGTCTGGTGTCATTTTCCTGCTAGTTTTTGCTACAAGTCTCGGATCTAATCTTAGGGACTTAAGGGTGTTACAATCTTAGTATTCCTTTAAGTATTAATTTAAGTCTAAACTAACTATATTTTGCTAAGTTTAAAGAATAAAATAATGTGATAAAAAGAGGCATGTAATAATTGAATTCTTCCAAAAATGAGTCTAAAGACAAACCGCATTTCAAGATGCGGTCTACACATTCTAGCGTCTTCCTTTCGAGAACATACCACCGGGGAACTATGCAACGGATGATTGAAGATGCCATCCATCATCTTAAAAGGAGATTCGTTATCAACCCAACTTCAAGGTGGAACTATTGATGGAAGTAAAAATAGACCATCTTTACACAAGACGGACAGTCAATCAAATGACCGAAAGAAGCTTGGCATAACACCTAAACCAGTTGACAGTTTCGAGATGCGAGACTTTCTTTTCAAAAGACAGACCATCAATCAAATGACGAAAGAAAGCGATGAACACATAAATCAGTGCTTGATGCAGGAAAGCGGTGTCTTTCAAAAAAGATGGTCTGTCTATGTAGCCTGGGGTCCTCAAGATTTGAATTAAATTAGGGTTTGAGGACTTAGTATAAATACTGCTTTGTTATTTTTATAAAAGATCGACTTTCTTATATAGTTTTAGCTTAGTTCTATAGTTCTTTGATAGTTTCCATAGCTTTAGCTTGTATTGAATATTTGAAGATCCAAGTTCCAAAGTCATGTTTTCTCAATTCTATTATTGTTCTACTAGTGAAGATGTTTAATTACTTTCTTTTCTCTTTTTCTCTAGCTATGGGTAACTAAATCCATATCTAAGGTTTTGAACCCTAATGATCTCGAGTTAGGTAAAATTGATTGAGACTTGAGAATATTTGATTGATGCAGGTTTGTGCGGTGAGGCGGTAGTAAAAGTCACCCAATCATGCCCAATTGCTTTTATTATGCTTGAAAAAAGTCAATTAAGGCTTGGGTAGCATCAATCAATGTGACCCGAGTCACCCTTATTTAATGGATTCATCTAGAAATAGGAGAAATTTGAGGAAAATTTACAATCGAGGTAGAATGAGTTCTCATCAATTTGACAAAATTGATCTAGATTGACACCATTGGGGTTGTTGGAAGACACCTAGTGGTTGCCTAAGTTGATTGCTCGCATATTCACCAAAAGCCCATTAATAATTTATCCTTCCCAAGTGATTTAGGGGGATTAGCTCAAGTGGGGACACTTACTTAGTTTTCCTAATAATGAATTACAACTTTAAGCTTTTCAATTCTTAGTTAGTACTCTTTCACCCACGATCGAATAGCTCTCAATTTGCAAACCAGATTCAAAATTGCTTGATAGTAAGGTGAAACAAGTCTATGAGTACATTTCCTACTCTTAGGTGGATAATTATACACTATATCAATCACGTACACGCTCACTAGTTGAGGTGGATCAAGGGCGGTCTCGGGAACCATTCTTTTGCTTCCCAAGAAATGAGAACATAGACAACTTCGGCTTCAAATACTCATGAAACATTCTAATTTAGCAAAAGTTCTCCTCAACTCAACAAATTTAATCAGGGTGTCTATGGGTCCTCATGTGGTTTACCTTGATGCGCACATGATACGCACTAGTCGCCTTGTTCCTTCCTTGACTCAAAATTTTCTATAATGATTTGTCTTCCTAATAGCCTTTGAAGCATTTTATGGTTTGGTCCTATGAAAGTTCAATATAGAATCATTCTTATACATTTCTATTTAGCTATAAAGAAGTTAGATTGTTAGCGATTTAGTCCCCATGCATTTTCTGCCATTTTTACTCTTGTGTAAAATATTTCGTTGAAATCTAGATCAAGGGAATAGCAATTTTCACGACTCAGGATGTTTTGCATACATCGGTTGTAACTTTGAAAAGCATAAAAATAACAACTCACGTGAAGATTGAATAGGTAATACAAACTCTAGTTAGCAATAAATCTTTTCAAGGTCTCGATGGCGGTACCAAAAACTTATTGCATCCAAATGCATGCATAGGAATATGTGGTAAATAAAAAACATAGGAGGTTAGTGTTATACCTAGGAAACCCCAAGGATCGAGACCCGAAAGTGAAAATGGAGAAAAATTACAATTCACACTAGGTCACAAAACAGATCGTGAGGTGAGTCGTGAGGAGTGACCACGACTCGTTAAGTGACTCGTGGTCAACTTAGTTTGGCAAAGTCTGAGTGAGGAGGCCACGGGCCGAACCATGAGTCATGGTTAAACTTCACGACTCGTGAGGTCACCCGTGGTCAGCCTTGGAGGTTTGGTAAGATTGGGATGGGCGGTGTAGGCCACGAAGGTGACCACAAGTCGTGTGTAGTGACCTCATGACTCTTGAAGTCACCCGTGGGGTTTCCCTTAAAGTTTTGGAAATGGACTCCACGGATCAAGGCCACGAGTCGTGCCCTTAGGCAACGACCCGTTAGTTCCCCTTGTGAGGACTGGCGACAAGAAAGTTTCCTGCATTTTAATAAGGGTGCTTTCATAACTTCCTAAGTATCTAAGGCCCTAAGCGGATATTTTTAAAATTGAGAAGAGGAGTTAAGTCCCTATTTTCATGCCCATTCTCATGCAAGTTTTTTGAGAGGCTTTTGGGAGATTCCAAGGCTTTTTTTTTCCCCAAATTTTCTTCTAATTATTTTGTGGTCCAAGGAACTGTAGGGTCATCGATTCCCCAGGTATGTAGGATTTTAAATGGGTGGAATCGCCATCACCCATGCCCATGCCCAATTTCGATTAAATTCATGAATTCTCCTACTCAAATTCCATGGGGTTTTACCCAAAGCATGTCAATGTGATTTCTCCTTATGGGTATGTTTTAATTGAGTTTTATTTAATGAAATACGCTTGATGGGAAGGTTTTGTATTATTTTCTTCAAAATCATGTTTCAATCTTTTTAAATTTAAATTGCCCATTATTGGAAGTTCATGAAGATTATGATTTATGATGAATAATCATTATTTTAAGTTTATTGATTATAGAAATGCATGAATCCAAGTTACCCATGTTTATGAGCATATTTTGAAGGAATTGAGTATGTTGAATCATTGGGCAATTCCACATAATGAAGAATGATTTATGATTTATGAAACGAATTTCATAATTTATCGATTTATGATGTTGGACGATGAAAAGGGCCTTGATTCTTGGCTAAGAATGTTTTAAAGGGGATCAATGATCTTAGCCAATGAATTTTATGCATGATATTAATGATTTATGTATGAGCCTATATGCATGTTTTTGGGAGCCGTGTCTAGCACCGAGCAGCCCAGCGTTCAAAGGACTACATCGGTGTCTCATAACCACATGTCACCGTGGGTTGTAAATGTTATGATGTAATGATAATGATCCCCTCAAATGTGATATCACGCCTTATGCATGACCCTCTCCTAGCGAGCTAGGGTCGGCTCTGCCCACTTGAGCGAGACAATGGGGCATCATGAAAGGCTCTACCATGATGGTGTCGGTTATGACGAGTCCTCCCATTGTTGTGCATGTTTTATGTATTGTTATTTCTATGTTAGTGGCTCAAGTTATATTATGATAAAGTTATTTACGATTATGAAAATGAATAATTTATGAAAGATTTGAAAGTCTTGAGCCATATATTTTATTTTGAAGATTTTTTATGGAAGGATGAAGTCCTTCTCCTATGTCTATTTATGTGTTTACTTTACTTTAAAATGTCCGTTTTACTTACCTTGCATACTTAGTACATTCCACGTACTGACCGCATACTTTCTATGTTGTATCATTTTATGATACAAGGTCCGGATCTCAGGCTCATCTTCATCCTTAGTCCATCCCAGCCTACGATATCAGCTTGTTGGTGAGTCCTCATGTTCCGAGGGCTGTTTGATACATTTTCCTGTTGATTATTTTTTAGTATTACTCGGGTTAGTTGGGGATGTTGTCCCATCAACCCATCTTACGTATTAGAGGCTTTTGGACAAATGAGTAGTACTCAGCTTAAGTAATTGTTTGGCATTTCCTGATGTTATGTCATTATTACGTTTTCACAATTTTTTATGCTTAATATTTTGTTTATTTGAAAGATATTAGTTTAATGCATGTGCCATGGGTTGACTTGGGGTCTCTCGAGGTCCCTTGTCTCGTGTCTTCGATTCGGGTGTACATTCGAGTCATGACAAACATGGTATCAAAGCCATAGGTTTGAAGTTTCCTAGGGTGTCCGAAAGCCGCATTAGGTAGAGTCTTTTTCATGGGTGTGAAGTGCACCACACCTATGACGAAGAGGATACTAAATGTTTAGGAAATGTTCCCTTATTTTATGTTCTATGTTGTGCGATGAAAAGCCTTTCCATCCTTATAATTCATGTGATTCACGATTGCAGAATTATGGCTCCTAGAAGAATGAACGGAAGGAGGAATGGAACTGATGAAGGCCACGAGGATTGCAATGACCATGGGCATCAGCAATCCCTACCTGTTTTGGAGCCCCAGGCACCATAGCTAGCTGGCCACTCTGAGTTTCGGGCGGCGATTCAGATGTTGGACAAGCCTTGATCGCTCAAGTCAATCAGTAGGCTATTGCGCAGGTTCTACAGAATAGCAATGCAGCGACTGCTCGGACTAGAGACTTCTTAAGGATGAACCCCCCCGAGTTCACGGGATCGAAGGTGGATGAGGATACACACGAGTTCATTGAAGAGATCCTGAAGGTCACTCAAGTTATAGGAGTGACAAATGGGGAGTGTGTGGACTTGGCCTCTTATCAGCTAAAAAGAGATCGCTCATATTTGGTACAAGCAATGGAAGGATAGCAGGGCAGCGGGAGCAAGCCCTATCAGTTGGGATGAGTTCTACATGGCCTTTGTTGACAGGTTCTTCCCTTAGGATATGAGAGAATTGAAAGCAACTGAGTTTGTTAACCTCAAGAAAGGAATGATGACAGCGCTGGAGTATTCGCTGAAGTTCACACGGTTGTCAAAGTACACCCCAGAGTTGGTGATGGATCAGAGGGTGTGGGTGAGCCGGTTTGTCCATGGCGTGGCCGGTTACTTAGAGAAAGATTGAAAGACTGCCATGCTTCATCAGGATATGGACTTTCCTCGCATAGTGTTGTACGCCCAGCAGATGGATGCGGCTTATGCGAGGGAGATGGAGGCAAAGAGAGCTCGGACAGATAGTCATGGGTTTTCACATCAGAGGTCCAGCGGTGGCTGCCGTCCACAGTTTTAGCAGAGGCCACTAGTCCCAACACCATCATCAACTAGTGTTCCATCCTGACCCAGGGCTGATAAGAGGAGCAGGGCTTCAGAGCCAAAGGATCAAAGGGGCACCCAGTTAGAGTATACTTCTCCATCCTGTGGGAAGTGTAGCAATATTCACACTAGGGAGTGCCTGCTCAGTTTGGATGTCTGCTTCGGGTGTGGTAGACTTGGGCATATACGCCGAGCATGTCCATATGCTAGACAGGGTGAGGATAGGGGTCGAGCACAGACCACCAGGAAAGTAGTAGCTCCAACCCGTTCAGCTCCACAGGGAGCATCTACTAGTGGGGGAGGCAATTAGTGCCAAAACCGATTCTATGCCCTTGCCTTGCACTAGGAGTAGGAGACTTCTCTAGACGTGGTCACTGGTATGTTGCATGTCTTTCATATTGATGTTTATGCCTTGTTAGACCCGGGTTCTACATTGTCTTTCGTGACTTCTTACATTGCTAGTAGTTTTGGAGTTAGTCCTGAAATTTTTTTAGAACCATTCTTCATATCTATCCCAATCAGTGATTCAGTTGTAGCTAGGCGAGTATATAGAGGTTGCCCCATTACTGTGTTGCATAAGGTTACCTCCGCAGATTTGGTAGAGTTAGCCATGACTGACTTTGACATCATTCTTGGTATGGATTGGTTGTTTGCATGTTATGCCTCGATTAATTGTAATACCCATAGAGTGGAGTTTCATTTTCAGAGTGAGTCAGTTTTGGAGTGGAAGGGTAGTTCGGCGGTGCCAGCAGCTCGGTTTATTTCCTACCTTAAGGCTAGGAAGATGATCTCTAAGGGGTGTATGTACCACCTAGTTAGGGTTAAGGGTGTGGAGTTCGAGACCCTGACTATTCAGTCAGTTCCAGTGGTGTGGGAATATCCAGAGGTGTTTCTTGAGAATTTTCTAGGTGTTCCTTCGAAAAGGGAAATTGACTTCGGTATTAATCTATTTCCAGATATGCAGCCTATTTATATCCCTCCTTACAGGATAGCTCCAGCAGAGCTGAAGGAATTGAAGGATCAGTTAAAGGATTTTTTGGATAAGGGCTTCATTAGACCGAGCCTGTATCCATTGGGTGCACCAGTTCTATTTTTTCAGAAGAAGGATGGTTCCCTTCTCATATGTATTAACTATCAGCAGTCGAACAAGGTTACCGTTAAGAACAGGTACCCCTTACCCAAGATCGATGATTTGTTTGACCAACTTCAGGGTGCCAAGTGTTTCTCCAAGATCGATCTCAGGTCCGGGTATCATCAGCTTAGAGTTCAGGAGAGTGACATCCCGAAGATCGCTTTCAGGACTCGGTATGGTCACTATGAATTTTTTGTTATGTCTTTTGGGCTAACCAATGCTCCTGTAGCTTTTATGGACCTGATGAATAGGGTGTTCAAGCAATATTTGGATATGTTCGTGATTATGTTCATAGACGACATTCTTGTATACTCCCGGAGCGAAGAGGCACTCATTTGAGGATAGTGCTACAAATCCTCAAGGATCGTCAGTTGTATGCAAAGTTTAGCAAGTGTGAATTTTGGCTAAACTCGGTAGCATTTCTGGGTCAAATGGTATCAGGTGAAGGCATAACGGTAGATTCCCAGAAGATAGAGGTGGTGAAGAATTGGCCCAGACCGGTGAATCCTTCAGAAATTTGGAGTTTCTTGGGCCTATAGGTTATTACCGAAGGTTTGTGTAAGGTTTCTCATCTAGTGTAGCACCTTTGACTAATTGACTCAGAAAAAGGTAAAATTCCAATGGTCGGATGCTTGTGATAAAAGCTTTCAAGAGTTGAAGAGTCGACTCACTTCAACTCCAGTGTTGACCTTACCCGAGGGTATCGATGGCTTTGTTGTCTATTGTGATGCTTCAAGAGTTGAACTGGGATGTGTGTTGATGCAACATGGGAAGGTAATAGCATATGCCTCGAGATAACTGAAAATTCATGAAAAAAATTACCCGACCCATGATCTTGAGTTGGTCACGATGGTGTTTGCATTGAAGATATGACAGCATTACTTGTATGGGTTCCACGTGGATTTATTTATGGATCACAAGAGCTTGCAATATGTATTCACACAGAAGGATCTAAATCTTCGGCAAAGGAGGTGGTTGGAATTACTTAAGGACTATGACATGAGCATCCTTTACCACCAGGGCAAGGCTAATGGGTTGAGGATGCGCTTAGTAGACTCTACTTGGAAAGTGTGTCCCACGTGGATGGGGGAAAAAGGAGTTGGTGAGGGATATCTACCAACTCGCAAGGTTGGGAGTTAGATTGATCGATTCGACCGATGGTGGTGTTGTTGTGCATAACGGGTCAGAATCATCCTTGGTAGTTGAAGTTAAATCCAGGAAATATGAGGATCCAATTTGAGAAAGTTGAAGGAAGCGGTGAGGAGTTAGAAGGTCGATGTTTTCTCCCAAGGTGGAGATGGTGTTCTATGATACCAGGGTCAACTATGTGTTCCGAACGTCGAGAATTTGAGAGTTCGGATATTTCATGAGGCATATGGTACCAGATATTCTATCCATCCAAGATCCATGAAAATGTATTGAGATTTTCGAGAAATCTATTGGTGGGATGGTATGAAGAGAGATATTGCGGAGTTCGTAGAAAAATGTCCAAACTGCCAGCAAGTGAAAGTTGAACATCAAAAGACGGGAGGCGTACTTCAGTATATCAGCATCCCTACTTGGAAGTGGGAAGAGATTAATATGGATTTTTTATAGGCCTATCTCGTACTCGCCGACACTATGAATCCATTTGGGTTGTGGTGGACAGGCTAACTAAGGCGGCACACTTCCTACCGGTCAAGACCACGGATTCAGCGGATGATCATGCTAAGTTGTATATTCGGGAGTTGGTTCGACTTCAAGGAGTTCCCTTGTCTATTATCTCAGATCGAGGTACTCAATTTACCTCTCAATTTTGGTATTCTTTTCAGAAAGGGCTTGGGACGCAGGTTAAGCTCAATACAGCCTTCCATCCGCAAACAGACGGCCAGGCAGAATGAACCATTTAGACCCTTGAGGATATATTGAAGGCATGTGTTATGTATTTTAAAGGTAGTTTGGATGATCATTTGCCCTTGATTGAGTTTTCTTATAATAACAATTACCACCCCAGTATCCAGATGGTACCATTCGAGGCTCTTTACGGCGAAGGTTTATATCCCCCATCGGATGGTTCGAGGTTGGTGAGGAAGCTATGATAGATCCAGATTCAGTTCATGAGGTGATGGTGAAGGTTCAGTTGATAAGGGATCGGTCGAAAACCACTTAGAGTCATCAGAAATCGTATGCTGATGTAAGGAGAAGAGATTTGGAGTTTGATGTGGACGACTAGGTATTTCTAAAGGTATCTCCTATGAAGGGAGTAATGCGGTACGAAAAAAAAGGTAAACTCAGTCCCTGCTACGTTGGCCCCTACCGGGTTGTGAGGAGAGTTGGCAAAGTGGTGTATGAGTTGGACTTACCCTCAGAGCTATCTTCGATTTATCCCGTCTTTCGTGTGTCACTTTTGAAGAAGTGCTTGGGTGATCCAGCCTTGGTGGTCCCGGTAGACAGCATTGGAGTGAAGGATAGCCTCAGTTATGAATAAATTCCCATTAAATCCTTGATCATCAGGTTCGGAGGCTGAGGAATAAAGAAGTAGCTTCAGTTAAAGTATTATGGAGAAATCAGCATGTTGAGGGAGCTACGTGGGAAGACGAAGCAGATATAATAGCTAAATACCCTCATTTATTCCCTACCGGCTCCGTTTCAATTTGAGGTATCAGTTTTTCCCTAAGCCTTTAATCAGCTTTTCTTGTTTAGTTCATGTGTACAAGTTTGTTTTATGATATGGTAAATATATATGATGTCTGAATTAAGTTTAGCTATGTAGTTCCTTTCGGTGGTAGTCATTCCATCAGTTTTCGACTTAAATGATTGGTAATCATATATGGTGATAGATTTTTTCTGAGTTTTCTGCCTGTTTCTAACATTTGAGGATGAATGTTCTGAAAGGGGAGATATTGTTATACCCTGAGAACCCAAGGATCAGACCCAAAAGTGAAAATGGAGAAAAATAGAAAATTCACACCACGTCATAGAATGACTAGTGAGGTGAGTCGTCAGGAGTGACCACGAGTCGTGAAGTGACTCGTGGTCAGTTAGTTTTGCAAAGTCTGAGTGAGGAGGCCACAGGCCTGACCACGAGTCGTGGTGTAATGCCCCAGAAGCATAAAGTCAATATCTGGGACTTAATTTAGAAAATCTGGAAAACTACAGAAATGTTACAGAACGACCAACCTGATGAGTTGTTAGGGGACCCAACGACTCGTCAGGTCAATCATGAGAAGGATTCCAAGATAATGAGTTAGTGTTTCCCAATGGAATACCTCATGAATCGTTATCAGCCCGCACGACTCGTTAAGTTGCCCATTGTCAAGGCAGAGTTTCAAAATTTGAGAAGTTGATAGTGTACTCGACGGGAGGTCACAACGAGTCGTCATCAGTGGCGATGACTCATCAATTTCCCCATCAAGAGTCAATGGGTTTTCTCCAATGAACTTGACGAGAGGACCCAACCACTCGTTGGATCTGGTAACGAGTCGTTAGGTCACCTGTTAGGGACATCTGTGAATGAAGAATGCTTTGGGATAAATTCCTAGAATTTCTTTCTATACGTATATGTTGGGTAAATATCTCATGAATCAGAATGACATTAGTTTGTTGATTGGAGTTCCTATAATTCTTGAATTTCTCTGTATTATAAAATTCCCATACTGTTGGGATAAGTTGAATTCTCTATTAGCTGCTAGTAGTCCAGACCAGTTAGAACTAGAATCTCTCCAGAATCATATTAGTTTAGTCTAAGTTAGAATGCCAGAATCCTCAATGATATTCAGAAAATTGTCAATTGATCAGTTTGACTCCAGTTTTATTTCGAGGTGTCAGCGGTGCCTCTCAGTTATTAGAACCAACCTCAAATTTACAATTTTTGATCCATTAGGTGGTCATGACATTCTAGTATATAGCTCTGACCAGCCTCGGGACCCCAGTTCAGTTACAGCTTGTTCTTAGACGGTCACAACACTTCCAAATAAGCAGCTTTGACCAGTCTAGAACCAAGTTTCAGAATCTGGTCTGATAAGACTCTCAAGGTACACGCAGCTATACGTCCCTGACTAGTCTTGGACCCCAATTTCGAGTTATCAACTTAGTAGTTCAGTTTAGGTTTTTCAGTGTGTGTAGAACTTAGCACTGAGTTGGCCGGGGATCCAGCGCACCCAGGTTCCCAAAACTACGTTGCCAGTGTAGGTTATAGTATTACTTGGCCTGACTGGCCCTAGACTTTTTTAAGCACTCAGTTGATGCCTTTATACCCTGGAAAGGTATATTGGTTCGGTGGGGTGTGTACATCGGAATCCACGTCTATCTCACGTGGTTATATGTCTGTTATAGACTCTCCCACTAATCAATCCAGTCCAGTTTTAGATAAGAAGATCAGTTCAGTTCTAGTCCTCAGTTTAACTTAGTTAGTATAGTATCTCAGACTCAGTGTTTTAGACATAGGGCATGTCCTTGACCATCAGACAGGGTCATCTTGACCATTTCAGATTATATAAGTAGTTCAGTTCAGCTTACCTGTTGGTTATTGCGTGTCATTTTAGCTCATACTTTAATTTCAGTTACATTTCTCCCACTTACATAGTACTTTCAAAGTACTAACGCATACTTTTATGCTGTATCGTTTCATGATACAGTTGCAGGTTCTAAGACCCAGCACTGTTAGTTGCCGCAAATCAAATTCTCCATTGCAGCAGTTGAAGTGTGAGTCCTCATCATCCGAGGGCACTATTTTCCTTCTCTTAGTCATGTATTAGCTTCATTTAGTCTTAGAGTTAGCTGGGGGCTTGTCACAACAACTCCTCTATTAGATGGCTTTTATACAAACATGATTTTTATATTTATTAGTATTACTCTATTGTTTAAACTTTATGTTTTCAGACTTGTCTCTCCTGAATATTTTATGATATTATTTTAAAGTTCCGTTGTGCATGTTTACTCAAAATGCTAGTAACTTATAGACCAGGGGTTGACTTGAGGTCACTTCTGGCTTCAAGTACCGTGTTACGCCCAGGATGTAGGCTCGGGGCGTGACAAACTTGGTATCAGAGCCCTAGTTTTAGAGTATCCTTGGAATGGTTGAAAGCCGCATCGAGTAGAGTCCTTTTCATAGGTATGAAGCGCACCACACTTATGAAGAGGAGGCTACTAGATGTTATTAGGAAAATTCCCTTTGGTTCATATTATATATCGTGTGTTAAAGTCCAAATTCTAGAAATGACCTTTTAATTCATGCTCTGTTTCGTTTCAGTGAACTGTGCCTCCCAAATGTGGTAATGGAAGAAGGGTTGCTAATGTCAACATACCTTCCCCATTAGCTCCGGCAACACCTCAAGATTAATCCATATCCACCGCCGAATTCAGGGTGGCCATTCAATTGCTAGCTCAAACAGTCACCAACCAGGTGAACCATAAGGTGGTTCTAATAGCCACAAATGGGTCTACGAGTGCTGCTCGGGTGCGGGATTTTACCTGAATGAACCCTCAAAATTTTTAGGAAGCAACGATGGGAGAGGACCCACAAGGGTTTATAGGTGATATTAGAAAGATTACTCGTATTATGGGTGTCAGCTCCTCCGAGAGTGCTGACCTGGCTGCCTATCAACTTAAAGGGGTAGCCAGGTTTGGTATGAGAAGTGGAAGGAGGGGCAGCCAGCGGGAGCAGGACCGGTGGAGTGGGAGGAGTTCCACACAACTTTCCTGGATAGGTTTTTCCTTCGGGAGCTGAGTAAGGCTAAGATGGCAGAGTTACTGAGCCTACGGCAGGGCAACTGGACAGTGCAGGAGTATGCTCTAGAGTTTACTGGACTATCAAAGTATGCTCCAGAGATGGTGGTCGAGCCAAGGGCTCATATACTGAAATTCGTTAATGGAGTATCTAATCTAGTCCTCAAGGAGTGCAGGACCCCGATGGCGATCAAGGACATGGACCTCTCTAGCCTAATTATTTATGCCTAGCAGATTGAGGCAAAAAAGCTGAAGGATATGGACTGTAAGAACAAGCGGGCAAGAACTGGTCATTCAGACTATGGCCATCAGAAATCTGGTAGAAGTAGCCGCCCACAACAGCAACAACAGCAGCAGCAACAACAGAGAGCCCCAACACACAACTCAGCTAGTGCCCCAACCTTTCGGTCCCACCAAGATCGGAAGGGAGGAGTATCTAGCTCTTATTCACAAAGTTTCAGTGCCAGCAAAAAGTATCCAGCTTGTCCCAAGTGTGGTAGGAATCACCCAGGAGAATGCCTTCAGGGACGAAAGGGCTGCTTTGGGTGTGGACAACGTGGACACAGGCTTAGGGAGTGCCCGTCAGCAGGGCGAGGGAGATCACAATCTACCACATCATCATATCCAATAGGTCGACCAACCCAGCAGGCTAACATAATAGGTACAGATGGCGGTCAGCGCCAAAATCATATCTATGCTTTATCTTCTCATCAGGATCAGGAAAGCTCACCTGACATAGTTATGTTACGTCTCTTCTATATAGAAGTATACGCCCTCTTAGATCCAAGAGCTACTCTTTCATTCGTAACTTCGTATATATCAGTTCAGCTTTGTATAAGTCCAGAGGTTCTCTCAGAACCATTCTCAGTCTCTACCCTAGTGGGCGAATCAGTTAGAGCCAGCCGGGTGTATAGAAAATACCCAGTTTTTGTCCTGAACAAAGTCATTCCAGCGGACCTAGTAGAGTTATACATGGTCGATTTTGACCTCATCCTTGGCATGGACTGGTTACACTCTTTCTATGCCTCATTTGATTGCAAAACTAAAGTTTTCAAATTCTAGTTTCCTAATAAGCCAGTTTTAGAATGGTCGGGCAGCAGTTCAGCGCCTCAAGGTAGGTTTATTTCCTACCTTAAGGCCCAGAAACTCATTTCCAAAGGATGTCTATATCATCTGGTTTGGGTCAAGGATTCCAACTTTGAGACCCCAACCATTTTGTCAGTTCTAGTTGTTAGCAAGTTCCCATACGTATTTCCTGAGTATCTTCCCGGAGTTCCCCCTGAACAGGAAATAGACTTTGGAATAGATCTCCTCCCAGATACTCAGCCCATCTCTATCCCTCCTTACAGAATGGCTCCATCTGAGCTTAAGGAGTTGAAGGAGAAGCTAATAGATCTTCTTGTCAAGGGTTTTATCAGACCCAGCATCTCTCCTTGGGGTGGTCCAGTGCTATTCATGCGTAAGAAACACGGTACCCTCAGAATGTGCATAGATCACCGTCAGTTGAACAAAGTCACAGTCAAGAACAAATATCCCTTACCTAGAAATGATGTCCTGTTCGACCAGCTTCAGGGAGCCAGCTGTTTCTCCTAGATCGTTCTTAGGTCAGGATACCATCGGTTAAGGATCAGAGAGTGTGACATATCAAAAACAGCATTCAGAACTCAGTATGGACACTACGAGTTTGTGGTGATGTCCTCTGGACTCACAAATGCCCCTGCAGCCTTCATGGATTTGATGAATAGGGTCTTCAAGCAGTACTTAGATATGTTCGTCATTGTATTCATCGAGGACATCCTAGTATACTCCAGAAATGAGGAAGAACATGCTAACCATCTAAGATTGGTGTTGCAGACACTCAAAGACCGCCTGTTATTCGCCAAGTTCAGTAAGTGTGAATTCTAGTTGAAGTATGTGACTTTCTTGGGTCATGTGGTCTCAGGCGAAGGGATACAAGTAGATCCTCATAATATAGCAACAGTAAAGGATTGTCCCAGACCTACCTCTCCTACTGAAATTAGGAGTTTCCTAGGTTTAGCAGGATATTATCGCCGGTTTGTGGAAGGTTTCTCCTCCATAGAATCTCCTTTGAACAAGTTAACCTAGAAGAAGATGAAATTTCAGTGTTCGAATGAATATAAGAAGAGTTTCCAGGAGTTGAAGACTCGACTCACTACCGCTCTAACTTTGACCCTGCCAGAAGGAACAGATGGGTTGATTGTTTATTGTGATGCTTCCAGAGTTGGACTTGGTTGTGTTTTGATGCAGCAGGGAAAAGTGATAGCTTACACCTCCAGACAACTCAATACTTATGAGAAGAATTATCCAACTCATGACTTGGATTTGGCAGCGTTGGTGTTTGCGCTAAAATTATGGAGACACTACTTGTACGGGACTCACATGGATGTGTTCACGGACCACAAGAACCTTCGGTATATGTTCATCCAGAAGGACCTAAACCTTCGTCAGAGACGGTGGTTGGAACTCCTAAAGGATTAAGACATGAGTGTGTTGTATCACCAGGGCAAGGCCACTGTGGTGGATGACGCCCTAAGCATGCGGTCTATGATAAGTGTAGCTCACATTGAGGAAGGCAAGAGGGAGCTAGCAAAAAAAGTTCACAGGCTAACCCTATTAGGGGTGCAGTTGGTGGATTCAGCTGAAGGTGGCGTGGTAATGCAAAGCGGGTCGGATTCATCCTTGGTAGTAGAAGTTAAGTCTAGAAAAGATGAAGATCTAGTTCTACTTAAACTTAAAGAAGCAATCCTCAGAGAGGAGGTTGAGGCTCTCTCCCAAGGGGGAGATGGGGTGCTTCGTTACCAGGGCAGATTATGCGTGTCGGATGTTGGTGAGGTGAGACAACAGATACTGGAAAGTTACACAGCTCGAGATACACCATTCACCCCGGTGCTACCAAAATGTATCGCAATTTGCAGGATATTTACTGGTGGAATGGCATGAAGAGAGACATTTTTGAATTTTTAGCTAAGTGCTCGAACTGCCAGCAGGTCAAGCTAGAACACCAGAGACCGAGAGGTATAACCCAGGATATTAGCATACACACCTGTAAGTGGGAAGAAGTAAATATGGACTTCATTACGGGTCTACCTCAGACTCATCGACACTATGACTCAATCTGGGTAATAGTAGACCGTATGACTAAGTCAGCACATTTCCTCCCAGTTAAAACCACAGATTCAGCTGAGGATTATGCTAAACTTTATATTCAAGAGCTGGTTAGACTTCATGGGGTGCCATTGGCTATTATTTTAGACAGGGGTACCCAATTCACCTCCCATTTATAGAAGTGTTTTCAAAAGGGACTTGGCACTCAGGTCAAGCTTAATACAGCTTTTCACCCACAGACAGATGGACAAGCTGAGCTGACTATTCAAACTCTAGAAGATATGCTAAGAGTGTGCGCGATCGATTTTAAGGGTAATTTTTAAGGGTAATTGGAACACCATCTGCCTCTTATCGAGTTTGCATACAACAAAAGCTACCATTCTAGCATCCAGATGGCCTCATTTGAAGCATTGTATGGTAGAATATGTAGATCTCCTATAGGGTGGTTTGAAGTTGGTGAAGCCACCTTGATAGGGCCAGACTCGGTTCATGAGGAAATGCAGAAAGTTCAGCTCATCCAAGGGAGGTTGAAAACAGCTCAGAGTCGCAAGAAGTCTTATGTCGATATGCGGAGAAGAGAGTTGGAGTTTGCAGTTGGTGATTGGGTGTACATGAAAATATCACCCATGAAATGGGTGATGATGTTTAGAGAGAAAGGGAAGCTCAGTCCAAGGTATGTGGGACCTTATAGAATTTTGAGGCGTATCGGCAAGGTAGCCTATGAGCTAGAGTTACCTTCAGAACTAGCAGTTGTGCNCAATGGCACCAAAAACTTATTCGTGCCCCAGCGCACGTGGTCGTACAAGTAATATAGTGACTCTTATGAGCCGGATGTCAAACCCACAGGGACTTAACTTTTAGTGAACATTGACATAAGTACTACTATTGATTTTCATAAATTCAGTGATTGAAGAATTTATTGTATGTTTACTTAAAATCCAGAATTTATCACGACTAAGTTGTAAACACTAATGGAAAAAATATTCCAAAGTGAGGCCAACATTCATGCCTAGACACTGATTCAAATTGGTCAAATACTTATATTGATTTTTGATTATGGAGTTAAAGACATGGTTATGGTATTTCAATCTTTTAACTGTAACACCCCAGAAACTCAAACTCTAATTCTGGGGCATAAAGCAGGAAATCTGGAAAATTGCAGAAATGTTGCAGGACAGCCCACCTGAAAAGTCATCAAGTAACCTCACGACTCGTTGGATGAGACATGAGGAGAAGGTTTATTAATGTAAAGGAGGGAGGTAGTGTACCTAACGTGGGACGTCATGAGTCGTGGTCACTAACCACAACTCGTTAAGTCACTCGTGGTTAGACTTGATTTGGGAATATTTTAGTTGACCAGTGTACTCGATGAGTGGGTGAAACGAGTCGTCACCTCTGGCAATGAATCGTTATGGGACTTAGCATAAAATCTCCATAATGAGACAGCATGGTCCACGACTGGTGACCACGAGTCGTGGTCATAGACAAAGACTCGTTGGGTCCCTTATGGTGATTTACTAAGGATCCCAGGTAGTGTACCTGATGGGAGTTACCAGGAGTCGTGGTCAGTCACCACGACTCGTTAGGTCACCCGTTAGGGGCACCTGACAGTTTTTCCCAGCGAACTTTGAAGGACTATTTAGTAATTTACTATTCACCAAAGCTTTAAACTATGTCATTTTTGACTTATTATAGGCTTTGGACGGTTCCTCCCCTCATTCTCATGTTATTCCTCGGAGAAACATCATAGAATTCTCTCTGAGAGTATTTAAGAGCAAGGGCTAGGGCTGAACTTTTCTCTTTGATTCTCAAGAAAATTCTCCAAGTTTTTTTTCACCAGGTATGTGGGGTTTTAGCAAGGGGATTGTTCATCCCTTGAGTCCCAAAGATCCTCCTCAATTTCTTCTATCAATTTTAAGCCCTGAGCTTTTGAATATGAAGAGTATTCATGTTTATTTTCGTTGATTTCACTTAGACCAATGTTCATGTATATTGTTGATATGATCCCCATAAATTCCTTATCAAATTGTCGGTGTTCATACAAAAAGTGAGTTTAATCCCTAATTTTTCGAGTAATGATTTTGCTTGTTAAATTCCCTCTAGTGTAATGAAGAATGTGTTGGGCTAAATTCCTAGCATTTCTTGTTATACATATATGTTGGGTAAATACCCCATGAATCAGAATGACTTTAGTTCGTTGAATGGAGTTCCTATAATTCTTGAATTTCTCTACATTATGAAATTCCCATACTATTAGGATAAGTTGAATTCTCTATTAGCTGCTAGTAGTCCAGACCAGTTAGAACTAGAATCTCTCTAGAATCATATCAGTTTAGTCTCATTCAGAAGTCTAGAATCCTCAGTCATATTCAGAAAATTGTCAACTAATTAGTTTGACTTCAATCTTATTTCGAGGTGTCAGTGGTGCCTCTTAGTTATCACAACCAAACTCAGATTTATAGTTTCTGGTCCATTAGGCTTTTATGAAATTCTAGTATATAGCTCTGAACTGCCCCAGGACCCCAGTTTAGTTACAACTAGTTCTTAGACAGTCACGACGCTTTCAGATAAGCAGTTCTGACCAGTCTAGAACCCAATTTCAGAATTTGGTCTGATAAGACTCTCAGGGTACATGCAATTATACGTCCCTGACTAGTCTCTGACCCCAATTTCGAGTTATCAGCTTAGTAGTTCAGTTTAGGTTTTCCAGTGGGAGTAGAACTTAGTACCGTGCGGGCCAGGGTTCCAGCATACCTAGGTTCCCAGAACTACGTTGCCAGCGTAGGTTACAGTATAAATTGGCCTGATTGCCTCCAGAATTTTTTGATCGCTCAGTTCATGCCTTTATACCCTGGCAAGGTATATTGGGTCCTACCGGTGGGGTGTATACATCGTACTTCACGTCTAGCTCACGTGGTTATATGTCGGTTATAGACTCTCCCACTAGTCAGTTTAGTCCAGCTATAGAATAAGCTACTCAGTTCAGTTCTAATCCTCAGTTTAACTCAGTTCAGTACAGTATCTCAGCCTCAGCGTTTCATACTTAGGGAACGTCCTTGACCATCAAACAGGTTCATCTTGACCAATTCAGATTATATCAGTAGTTCAGTTCATCTTACCCTTGGTCATTGCGTGTCATTTCAGCTCAGACTTTATTTTCGGTTATGTTTCTCCCACTTACTCGGTATATTAAAAGTATTGACGCATACTTTTATATTGTATTATTTCATGATACAGTTGCAGGTTCTTAGACCCAGCACCATTAGTTGCCACAGTTTAGATTCTCCACTGCAGTAGTTGAAGTGTGAGTCCTCATCATCCGAGGGCACTATTTTCCTTCTTTCAGTCATGTATTAGTTTCAGTTAGACGTAGAGTTAACTGGGGGCTTGTCCCAGCAACTCCTCTATTAGATGGATTTCAGACAGACATGATTTTCAAATTTATCAGTATTATTCTATTGGTTGAACTTTATGTTTTCATACTTGTCTCTCATGAGTATTTTATGATATTATTTCAAAGTCTCGCTGTGCATGTTTACTCAGAATTCTTGTAACTAATAGACTAGGAGTTGACTTGGGGTCATTTGTGGCTTCAAGTACCGTGTTATGCCCAGGGTGTAGGCTCGGGGCGTGACAAACTTGGTATCAGAGCACTAGGTTTAGAGTATCCTCGAAATGTCTTAAAGCTGCATCAAGTATATTCCTTTTCATGG
>JACEIK010003498.1:0-38844 GCA_018107945.1 Datura stramonium | reverse complement strand
GGGTATGTTTTAATTGAGTTTTATTTATTGAAATATGCATGATGGGCAGGTTTCGTATTATTTTCTTCAAAATCATGTTTCAATCTTTTTAAATCTAAATTGCCCATTATTGAAAGTTCATGGAGATTATGATTTACGATGAATATTCGTTACTTTAAGTTTATTGATTATGTAAATGCATGAATCTAAGTTACCCATGTTTATGAGCATATTTTCAATGAATTAAGTATGTTGAAGGATTGGGCAATGCCCACATGATGAAGAATGATTTATGATTTATGAAACGAATTTCATGATTTATCGATTTATGATGTTGGACGATGAAAAGGGCCTTGATTCTTAGCTAAGAATATTTTAAAGGGGATCAATGATGTAAATGTTATATCTTAGCCAATGAATTTTATGCATTGTGTTAATGATTTATGTATGAGCCTATATGCATGTTTTTGGGAGTTGTGTCTAGCACCGAGCAGCCCGACGTTCGAAGGACTACACAGGTGTCTCATAACCACGTGCCATCATGGGTTATAAATGTTATGATGTAATGATAATGATCCCCTCAAATGTGATATCACACCTTATGCACGACCCTCGCCTTGTAAGACAAGGTCGGCTCTGCTCACTAGAGCAAGACATTGGGGCAACATGAAAGGCTCTACCATGATGGTGTCGGTTATGACGAGTCCTCCCATTGTTCTGCATGTTTTATGTATTGTTATGTCTATGTTATTGGCTCAAGTTATATTCTGATAAAGTTATTTACAATTGTGAAAATGAATGATTTATGAAAGATTTGAAAGTCTTGAGCCTTATGTTTGGTTTCGAAGATTTTTTATGCAAGCATGATGTCCTTCTCCTACGTCTATTTATGAGATCGTTTTACTTACCTTGCATACTCAGTACATTCCACGTACTGACCACATACTATCTATGTTGTATCATTTTATGATACAGGGTCCGGATCTCAAGCTCTTCTTCATCTTTAGTCCATCCTAACCTATGATATCAGCTTATTGGTGAGTCCTCATGTTCCGAGGGTTGTTTGATGAACTTTACTGTTGATTACTTTTTAGTATTACTCGGGTTAGTTGGGGATTTTGTCCCATCAACATATCTTACGTATTAGAGGCTTTTGGACAAATGAGCAGTACTCAGCTTATGTAATTATTTGGTATTTCCTAATGTTATGTCATGATTATGTTTCCACGACGTTTTATTCTTAATATTCCATTTATTTAAATGAGATTAGTTTAATGCATGTGCCATGGGTTGACTTGGGGTCTCTCGGAGTCCCTTGTCTCATGTCTACGATCCGAGTGTACGTTCGGGTCATGATAGTTAGTCCTAGTTTTGATCCCATAGGGACTTTTCAAAGAGATAAACTAACTTGAAAATATTAAACTATTTAGTAAGGGGAAATAGTTCTCCGGGGAATGTTGTGTTACTAACTATTTTCTAAAAGCAACTGCAAACTAAAATGACAAATTGGTTTGGTTCAAATCAAATAAGCGAAAGGTCAAGGGTTATTGATGGTTAACAATCAAGTTGAGTTCTCAAGTTGCACATTTAAATCATTTTTTTGAGTTACTAATAACAGGTTAATATCCCTTTCTAAGCTCCCTTCCGAAGTCCCGAAGACTATTAACTATTTCTAGCAACAATATTCCTATGGTCATCGACCGATAGTGAAGTTCATGTGAAAAATCATCTGTATCAACTAAGAAAGGCTAAGGGGTATATTTCTATCAACGTTAGTGAATCACTCCCTCTTCCTAATAAAGTTCCTGAATAATCCCAAACTTTTCTTTCTACGCTCGCATGTTCCCTCTTCAGATACTAATCTACGAGTTGAAGATAGTATTTGACAATTGACCAGAAAATCAAATAATTAATATCAAGAAATAGTAAGCAACTTAATAAATGGAAAATACTGGATAAAGTGTACTATTATCTAACATCAACCATCATGTCTAAACCATAACCCCATAACTAAATTGGTTATCTACTCATAACTTGGTTATAAACCAATGAATTCAAGAATAACAATTGTTTAAAAGATAAAAAAATTACAAAAAATAAAAATCTACATAAAGTTCACAAGTTCTCCTCTTCTTCTCTATTCCAAACTTGAACAAGTCTAATCCCCTTCAAAAATGTATACTTGCAGTATATATGAGGTTCCTAAAATGATTTTGGACAAAACTATCATTCATTAAATGAGATCACTAAACATGGTCTAAATTTGCACTGCCATGTCACTCCTTATTATGTGGGTTGTGATGTAGCAAGCTTATTTTATAGGTCTTCCTACTAGAGAGCCTACATCTACCAACTGCACTATAGCGGTGCAGCTCGCTACAGTAGGTGTGATATGGCAATGTATTTTCAGCTCCTTGACTTAATTTTTTATGGACTTGCTTCCTACACTTGGTTTTGCACCTCATATGAATTTTGGGTTAGCTTACATATCTTCTATTTAGACTTCAAAGCTCTCCTTTTCATCTTTTTAGCTCCAAGACTCTTTATTTTCCTCATGCATATCAAAAACAACAAAGGTAAGCACCATTCCTATTTTTAGCATTTAAAGTATGATAAAATATCCAAATGTCAGGAGAAATAATGGATAAATGTATAATATTTTATACTCACATCAATATTGGTATAAGAGAAGCTATTTCCATGCTTCGAGTAGACATAGGCAAAGTGAAGATTGACATCCAATAGTTGTAGCCCTATTTGATCATATTTGACACCCTTATTTTTCTATATGAGAAACCATCGGTTGCAACTGGGAAAGATGGTCAGGATCCCGAGGGCAAGAGGGCGGAGACAAATGAGGAGGAACTTGAGGTTGCTAATGATATAGACCTAACAAAGGTCACAAGTGAGAAGTGAGAGTTGCATATTGCCATGAAAATCTCCATGGATGACCTAACAACATGGAGCATAGGTGTAGGCTCTAGTTCACGTGCTCCAGAGAGTGCTGACATCACTACTCCCATCATATTTCTAGCTTCTACGGCCTAGTCTGAAAAGGTCATTCACACCGTAAAGATAGGGGCCATTCTTGAAGTCCCATCGCCTTAGGCTAATAGAGCGCCTATAGTGCTCCATGAAGCTCCTACCCTCCTTATTACTTATTTTGTATGCATTGGGGAGAATGCATGTTTATCTTTATGGGGGTGAGGGTTACTTAGGTGTGAGAGGTTAGTGATTGTATTGATATAGTTGTTGGTTTGTATTTGTTTGTTTCTTGTACTTGTTCTCATCTTGAGCTTATTTTTAGGGTAAAAATATTTTCACCCTAGTCAGGCCTATTTGAATAGAAAATGAGCATGTTTTGTTGAATTCTCCATTGTATATATGGGTGAAATCCAATAAAATTTTGAAGGCTTTTTTCATGTCATAGTTCTCCAATAAAACTCTGAGGGTTTTCTTCATTCCATGGTTCTTTCCCAAGGAGTGAGTATATTTTTTATTTTGATTTTCTTATTGAACCCGATTGCTTTTCCTTATGATAGATAGCTAGACAACTTTTTTAAAGAAAAATCTTGTCTATAAGATCTTTTGTGTTAAGGCTGCTAGTTTGGCATGTGACTTGCTTGATACCAACAATCATAAATTTGAGCATGAACGATCAAATAAAGAACTAGTTCCTAATTAGGACCTTTAAACTCCTTGTTTGACTTTCTGTGTACTACATGGGTCTTTTAGAAAAAACATTGATTGTCGAGTTCGTTGCTTTTAATTTATGATTGAGCCTTATTCTACTCAAGTTATGCATATTCCAAGAGTGGTGAGGTTTCTATATAGTTCCTTGCATGCATTACAGTATAGAACTTGTTCGGAATATTCTTTGAGGCAAAATCATAGACCACACCTGGTTTGGAAAATGACATTGGGCCTCCTTTGGACCATAACATTTATACCATTATGACCTACCCATACATATTATCCCTTGTTAGTCCCTTTAAGCCCAAAACCTTTTATTGGACAACCTTATGAGCTTAACCATTAATTTCTTACCTCTTGAAACATAACTTCCCTACACACCCAACAATACAAACATATGTTAAACGCCTAATTTTGGGGGTTCTAAAAGATCAAACACGCGCTAAAAGTATAAGTTTTGGGGAAAAGGAGAGATGGAGGCGACTTAAAATAATGGGTGGTTATTCAAAAATGGTTGAAATTATTGTTGTTACTATGCCCAAGCGCACACGCAAGTGTACGTGGTCTTACAAGTAATACAGTGGCCCTTTTTAAGAGCCGGATGTCGAACCCACAGGGACTGGAAAAATTTAGATAATTATCACGTTCAAGTGTGATATTAACTTTCATAAGTGTTGATATAGACTTTCTCAATAAAGTTTAATTAATTCTAGGGGTGGTCACATAAATACTCTGAAGTAATTCAAGGAGCAACTAGAGCTAAGGCCAGATAATCAAGAGATACTACGCTTTGTAATGGTATAAGTATGGAATTATCAATTGTCGTCTCACATAATTACAATTGCATGTTCATGGTCTTTCGAGCCTCTAAACATGACAAACTAGCCTCACAACTACATCGTCACAACTACATCGTTGAGCGGGGATGTGACATTCTAGTTCGTGGGCAATTCTAATTACGTGATGTGGTTTACGGGTTTATGCTCTTGATTAGGACTTTCGTACTCCTCTAATCATTTAACTAACCTTAGCTTCACAACTACTTTATGAGCGGTGATGTGATAATTCTAAGTTGGTGTCTAGCTCATTTCGTTTTAGTAACTAAGCAAGGCAAATTTAGTATAAATTTCTTATCCCAACCGTGAATTCACATATCGAAGATAACTTGCACCCTACATCTTTTGTTCTTTCACAGTTTACTTTCTCGCTTTTACCTAGGTGTAACGTGTATGTTTTCATGGTGATCAATCAGAAAAATAACCATAATTAAGAATGTAAGACAAAACAACAATCAATAACTTAAAACCGAAACACATTCGCATAATCGCACCCCATACTCTTATGGCTTCAACTCTAGAGGAAGGGTTCTAGCCACCAAGTTCGTATAATTACACAAAAATATAATTAAAGTAAGGTACTTACAAGAATTATTAGAATAGAAGATAAAATTTAAGAACCCTAGTGAGTTCTCCTAATTCTCCCTTCACTCCTTGGTAGTTTTCGAAATATTATCGTGACAAAATACTTAGAGCTAAGGGACCTATTATAGTAAATGAGAGGTGTATAAAATTATTCTGCATGGAATAGCCCGTGGCACGCAGGTGGTCGTGCCAATTTACCTCCGTGACAGAGGAATCGCGAGCTCCAATTTGCACACCACGCTGTGCAGCCCCGTCGCTGATGGCAGCGTGTCACGCTGCTTGTGCAGCGCATTTGGGGCCGTGACACGCCCTTTCTCGCAGCCTGCCTACCGTGGCACGCGTTAAGCTGCGCAGGGTGGGGTTGCTTCGCGTGTCCTCCTTGCCGACATTTTGCGTTTCGCTCGATTCCATTCCTCCACTTCACCAACTCATAGATTAGTTCCTCAAATTTATTTTAAATCTACAAAAACAAGACTAATCATGTTGGTTAGTATATATATATATCACATTTATATAAAATTATATAGAATGTATATAAATAAGAGATAAACAAGGCAACACTAAGTTATAAAGTATCACTTGGGCATGCCATTTTGCCTAAGATCTATTATTGCTCCTTGCTACTGTATGGACATCCACTAATCTCACTTTGTTAATATCCATCCTTCAAGTATTTAGCATACTTGGGCATTCCCTGTAATTATCAATAAGAGGCAAATTTATGTGAAGTTCTTTGAAAATCTCGGAACTTTCTAACGCATTCCTCCTCCTTGCTCTTCGAATCTCTATGAAATGGTGGTGGTCTTTGCGTGCTGGCTGCAATGAAGATTGTGTGGCATTTTGCACAGCACTCTGATCATCTCTCCTTTATCAGTGGATGGTCCTTGTCTAACCAACTTCGGCTGCACCTCTTTTCTCTTTGACACCGCACGTCTAATTGTTTGTCTCTCTCAGACCGATGGCATTGACCTGATGGGGGTTAGGATCTGTGTCACTTGGTAGTCCTCCCTGCGGTCAAATGTTTTGAGCAGCTGCTATCTGACCCATCTGCTTTTCTAGATTGCGGGTTGCAAATTGCTGATTCTTCAAGTCGATGCCATCCTCTCCTAGTTTTCTTCTAATTGAATCTAGGTCTCCATGATTTTTTGCAACGTTTCCTCAATGTTGCTACTCAATTGGCCATCATTCTGCCTATTCTACTGATACTGTTGCTATTTAGGTTGCTGATAACTTTGCTTTTGATTTCCACCCCAAGAAAATTCAGGTGGTCTCTGCCATTTATTGTAGTTGTTTCAAAAATTTCGAGTGTCTTCCGTACATTCCCAATGAAATTGACTAATTCCGAATTGGCTCCACAAGATTCTGCATTGTGCCCATTATTCTACAAATTTCACACCAACTTGGAGCTTGCTGTTCACATTAATCTTACTCTGTTGTTGGTTCACTCAGTTTATTGAACTAAGTCATAATCTGATGCTTGAATGAAGCTAGTCAGTGCCGCCAATGCATTCATTCCATCTACCTCATTAGCCCTGCCTTCTTCCTGCCCTCTTGATGCCTCGTCGTGCCACTCTGGATTTCTCTACAAATTTATTCACCAAAGTGTATAGCTCATCATAAGTCTTTAAGGCTTGCCCACCCGATGCGGTAGTCTAGCAAAAATTTTTGTATGCGGGGTCTAGACTTTCTACAAAGGTATGAGACAACACGTCATTGGATTGCTGGTGATGGGGACAATCTCTTAATAATGACTTGAATCTTTCCCAAGCCAAATATAAATTCTCATCAGGCCTCTGCTTGAAACTCAATATTTCACTTCTCAATTTTGCAGTCTTTCCCGAAGGAAAGAATTCGATCAAGAACTTCCTTGCCAAATCATCCCAAGAAGTTATGGAGTTCAGGTGGCTTTCAACAACCTTTGGCCTTCTCCCAACAATGAAATGGTAAGAGGATAAGTCGGAGATAATCTGTGTGACACGCCGGTGGGGACGAAAGTGTCACTAATCTCTAAGAAGTTCTATAGGTGTTGCTACGGGTCCTCATGTGCCATCCTTATGAACTTGACCACTAGAATGTAATAGCTGTACCATGTTCTTGTTTCAATTCAAAGTTACCTCCAGGTCTGATTTTACGGATACTAGAGTTCACATTCGTCGCTTGTGGGAGCCGCTACTGCGATTCCGGTCTGGCTGCCATTGCTTCCGTGGACAATCTTGTTTGTCCTATGGGTGGTTATTGTTGTACCTTTTCTTGAAGTCTTTTTTAGCTTTTTCTCAAGAGCCACTCTCCTTCAAAAATGAATTTGACGTTCTGGTTCAAGCACGTCTTACGCTGCCCTGTTCCTATCAAGCTCGGCAAGACAACTTGTCACCTGCAATAAGTAAGACTAAGACCAAGTTTCTCAACACTAAAGGAAATTTAAAAATCACACAAAAATAGATAAATTCTCTAAACTTCACCGAGTTCTCGGCAATGGCGCC
Source organism: Datura stramonium (assembly GCA_018107945.1). Classification (NCBI taxonomy): domain Eukaryota; kingdom Viridiplantae; phylum Streptophyta; class Magnoliopsida; order Solanales; family Solanaceae; genus Datura; species Datura stramonium. The sequence continues at coordinate 31,271 of JACEIK010003498.1, read as the reverse complement.
AAAAACTTGTTGTTACAACGCCCAAGCGCACACGCAAGTGTATGTGGTTCACAAGTAATACAGTGGCCCTTTTAAAGAGCCGGATGTCGAACCCACAGGGAATGGACCAATTTAGCTAATTACTTAAGTTCAAGTGTGATATTAACTTTTCATATTGATATAGACTTTCTCAATAAAGTTTAATGAAGTCTAGGGGTGGTCACAAATAATCTGAAGTAATTCAAGGAGCAAGTAGAGTTAAGGCCAAATAATCATGCGATACTACGCTTTGTGATGGTTTAAGTATGGAATTATGAATTGTCATCTCACATAATTACAATTGCATGTTCATGGTCTTTCGGAAATCTAATCATGACAAACTAGCCTCAAAACTACTTTGCTGAGCGGGGATGTGACATTCTAGTTCATGGGAAATTCATTACGGATGTGGTTTACGGGCTTATGATCTTGGATTAGGGAATTTCGTACCTTCTAATCATTTAACCAAACTTAGCTTCACAACTACTTTATGAGCGGTGATGTGATAATTGTAAGTTGGTTTCTAGCTCATCCCGATTTAGTAACCAAGCAAGGAAAATTAGGTATAAATTTCTTATCCTAATCATGAATTATATTGTAAGAGACAAACTTGCTCCCTACATTCTTTGTTCTTTGCATGGTTTACTTTCTCAAGCTTTTACCTAGGCTTAACGTGTGTGTTTTCATGGTGATCAATCATTAAAAAAACCATAATTAAGAATGCAAGACGATAACAACAATCAATAACTTAAAACCAAAAAACATTCGCATAATCGCAATCATACCTATGGCTTCAACCTTAGAGGATGGCTCCTGCCAAGTTCGTATAATACAAGAAAAACATAATTAAAGTAAATATACTTACAACAAATTTGTGAAGAGAAGATGAAATTTAAGAACCCTAGTGAGTTTCCCACTTCTCCCTTCATGTGTTGGTAGTTTTTAAGAAATATTACGTGACAAAATGTTTTTAGGAGTTAAGGACCTATTTATAGTAAATGAGAGGTGTATAAAATTATGCCCGTGATGGAATAGCTTCTTCATGAATGGAGGTGGTCGTGCCAATTTACCTCCGTGACATGGAGGAATCGCGGAAGAAACGTTGAATTGCATCAAACACACGCCAAATAACTTCTTGTTATGATGGTAGCGTGTCACGCTGCTTGTGCCGCGCGTTTGGGGCCATGACACGCCCTTGTCGCCGCGCCCGGCTCGCCGTGGAACGTTGTCGCCGTGCAGGTGGTATTCTCTTCGGCGTGTCCTCCCTTTCCGACTTTCGCGTTTCGCTTCCGATTCCATTCCTCCATTTCACCAACTCATAGATTAGTTCCTCAAATTCATTTTAAACTTACAAAACAAGAGTAATCATTTGGTTAGTATATATATATTCACATTTACATAAAACTACATGAGAATGTATATAAATAAAAGATAAACAAGACGAAAACTATGTTATAACGTATCACTTGGGCATGCCATTTTGCCGAAGATCTATTATTCAAGTTCTTTCCTTCTTAAAAAAGAAGAAGAAAAAGATAAACGTAGTTTACTCGTGGTACATATGCACATATATGTGACTAAATGATCAGTATAAAAAAGGAAGGAAGAAAGGATAGATGTGACTAAATGATTGAGAAGATGAAAAGTATGTTAGAATAAGAGTGTGGAAGAATGTAGAATAAAAGGTGTGAAGTTGCACAATGTAGTATTTAGGAAGTAACTGTCCTTAAATTTAGATCATACCTTAACAAACATCATGTACCAATACCATCAAGTCCTAATTGATTTCAAATTAGTGTACTCTACAATAGTGGAGAATTACATGAAAGAAAATATATGTGTTATACCCTAAACTTTTTTTTTTGTAATCTTAAAGTCTTGAAAGTATGTTAATGTCAAGTGGTTAAGGTGTTGTATGTTCATGATAAGTAAAGTGAATTGTATAAGGTGTATAATCTAAAATGTGTCAAGGGCTGAATGCGTAGACGACTTGAGGACGACCTGGCAAAGAGCAAGGCAAGGAAAGAAGGCAGGCTAGGTGCTCCTACAGGTGCGCCACGCCAACCCCCAAACTTGAAGGCAGACAGGCAGCATTGTGCCCGTCACCCCCACCGCCCCACCTCCTTTATATTATAAGTTATTTGTTTCTTAAAACATTTCATCTCACCTTGTTCGAGCTGGTTGCATAGGATATTAAGTTCTCTCCATTTTCCAGCAATAACTAAGGAAAATCAAGTCGTCGTCACCTTGAAATGTCACAAATCCAAGTGCAGAAGTTTGTGAAGCCTTAAGGAACGTATCTACTGGGTTTCTTTGTTATGCTTCTGAATTTTGAGCTCATTTTTAGGTAGACTAAAATGAGGAGAATACTCCTATCTTGGAGAATATTAACTTCAAGCGAAGGTAAATAACTTCCCTCTAGTTTCTATGAGTTTTGAGGAGTAAGCCTTGGAGAATGTTATAGCATGTACGCTGACGATTGTAGCTTGTTGTGTGCTCTTATGGTATGTCTACCTAATTCTTTCCAAAATTTGAAGGAAATCAATTATTTTTTGTTTTGATTGAGTGTTGGAATTTAAGGAAGCTTCAAAGAATAAGCTTGAAGGAAATTATCAACAAAGTTGGATTTAGCATAACAAGGTATGTAAGGCGCCCTTCATTCTTTCTTGCACACAATTTAGGTTCATAAGTTGAAGGAAAACCAATTTCTTGATATTGAAATAAGTATGTTAAGCTACTCCTAAAGCTATAAGTTGTATGTTGAATTGAGGATAAAACAGTGAGATTATATCTTGCTCATGGCGAGTGAAGTATGAAAATGTGTTGTAATTGTTGTAGATGTAAATTGAGTCCGAGACCCTTATCATGGATACCGTGAGCTAGTCTTTTACTTTAGAGTTATATGTATGTGTGTGTGTGTGTGTTAATCCGACGAGAAGTCCATATATTTAAGTGATTCTAATAAAGAGTTTAAGAAAATTACTTGTTAATCCAAGTAAGTTAATACGAAAATATGAAACGAGTGAACATAACTATGTTGCAGATATTGAAGTAAGTTGTTGAAGTGACATAGTTACCATTGTCTTAAATGTGTGAAATGAGATATCTTAAGAAAAAGAAAAGTGTCATGATTTTCTTCCTTGATGTTAATATAAAGTGTTCAACTCCTGAGTCTTCAAGATAAGTTCAAAGAAGATCCAAGTATCTAACATTGAGTCTAAACACTCTAAAGTCATCCAAGTATCTAACATTGAGTCTAAACACTCTAAAGTCGAGTTAAGTAGTCTAGAGAAAACCCTAAGCACTCTAATGTAAGTCCAAATATCCTATGAGCTCCAGAACTCCAAGTAATTTGAGTACTTAAAGTCAAGTATAACTATTCCAAGTCGAAATCCAAGTACTCCAAAGTTGAATCTAAGTATTCTAAGCTGAGTTGTATTATAAATTGAATCTGAGCATTTAAAGTTGAGTCTAAGAATTCAAAGTTGGGTATGAGTATGTAGCATTGACTCCAAGAGTCTGCAGACAAAATTAAATTCCAAGTTACTCGAGTCTCAAGTTCATAACTAATCTTCTGAGTTAAATTAGGTTACAATTCCCGTTCTGTCAATTGTAAGGGTATTGCGTTTAGTTGGTCCCCTAAGTTGGACCCCTTTCTAAGTGTTAGTCATGTCATATTATACACCGGTCCAAGTATCGTTCGGCTACTTATTCGATCCAAGTATTGGAACATGTCTTTTATAGTCCAAGTATTAGAGGGCTATTGGTGTGAGGTTCTATATATAAAATTCTAGTTCAAATATCAAGTAACAACTTAAAATCCCGATCTGAGTTTCAGATAGTCATTAGGTCATTTCTCATAACTATGGTCCAAGTATCAGAAGCTCCTATATATGAATCCGTTGGATTTATACACATGTCATTGCATATAGGGTAGTAGGTTACAAGGTGTCTTCCCTACCCTATCCCTTGAGTATTATAAGTTATTTGTTGTCATGATTGATGTAGACAGATTCCAGGTCATATTATCTCTTATTACTACTTCAGTTATATTTAATATTTTTTTTGTATTTATAATTATCTTACCTACAAACTAGTACATATCTTTTATATTGACGACCCTTCACCTGAGACACCTACAATAATGTTGCAGGTACAAATAGAGGTTCTGATCATCAGTTGCAGCAGGATTTGCTCACTGAAAAATCAGTATGCTCCCTTCTTTCAGGAGCTGAGGTCTAGCTTGTCTTTTAAGTTTTGTTGTATAGTTTGGGTAGGCCGGGCCTGCTCATGTGCATTTTAATTTATGTAATCTTTAGAGGCTTTTGTGGACTAGATATATATTTTAGCTTAGCAATGGGCCTTATTAGCTTTCCAAGTGTTTGTTTCAAGTCTATTGTGGCCTTGTCGGCATCTTATCTCTTATTGTATGTCGAGACCTTTCGTCCCTTTATGAGTTATAGATGATTGTGACAAATCCTGACATGCCCTCCTGTACTGAATGTTATAGTTATAGACATTATATGTAACACCTCAAAACTTTCCTAGACTAGATTTATACATGTCTAGAAAAATGCAGCAGAAAAACCAAAAAAAAAATTTCCTCCAACAATTGAAACAACGAGTCGTGGTCAACTCCAACGAATTATTATGTCACTGTGGTCACCAGGTCTTGGCCACTTGGGAACCAACGAGACAATGAATTACCCATTGTGAGAAACAATGAGTCATCTTGTCAGTTGTGTTTTCCCCAACCTGTGCCCACAGGACCCTCATGACTAACCAACGAGTCATTGTCAGAAACAATGACCCATTGTGAGAGTCGTCAGGTGAAGTCATTAAAATTCCCTTCCAAAGAAGATGAGAGAAAAATGACTCGTTGTTTCCTATAACAAGTCATTGTCAGCACCGCTGTTTCACTTAGTATTTTTCGTAAAACTTTTCCAAAGGAACTTAACGACCGACACGTATGACCCATTGGTCTAACCAATGAGTTGTTGTGTCACCCATTGCTTGTCCTTACAGTTTCTTTCCTATGACCATTGGAGGAAACTAACGACTCCATTGATTCATCTAATGAGTCGTGGTGACCCCGCCGCTGCGCGTCCAGAACTGTATGCAATAAAACACTACGTCCAGATACACCAATCAGAAATCCTTTTCAACCAACGACTCATTGAGTGAACTATTGGGACTTACAACTAGATTTTAGATTTAAATCCCAGAGGTTTTTTTGTAAATTTCCACCCACTTAGTCCCTAAACTACGTTTTTTGGGTTTGGCTAGGTTTTAGAGGGGAAATCGATGATTTCTCTCATTTTCTCATCTCTCATCGCTATGCATAAAGTCTCTCTCAGAAAGGTTCAGAGCAGAAGTTAGAGTGTGATGTCGAATAAATTACACCTTGCAATTGAGATATAAGTAGTCGATTTTCAAATATAGAACCCAACAAAGGTTAAGGTCGATCCACAGGGAAAATGGTCAGAACTTAAGTTAATGCGAAGAACTGTTACTATTGGAGCATTATTTCCTGAAGGGGGAAAATATAGAATAATAAACAAAAATAAATATTAAATGTTTAAATCAAATGTTTGTATTCAATTACAACGACTTGACTAGGATTGTGTTCCCCAAGATTTCACAACCACAAGGCTTATACACTAGTGATCTATTCTGGTGTTTAACATGCAATATTGGTAAGTTCAGTTCACCTAAATGGTTGGTCCCCTATCTAGATGATTATCACCATGCAACTTGGTCCGTATAGGGGTGTACTTTAGTTGACCCTTACCCTTAATATCGGATTAGCTATCCCCGAAAAGTTCAAGCTATTAGGATGAGGATTGATAGCCTCAAATCTCTATTGTTAATCCCTTTCCCATTATTACCTCCTTGGTCCGGTAAGTAATAATAAGGAAAGTCCTAATGTTTTCAACCGTCAAGAATCAATCAAAATGAAGGGGAAAACAATACATGCATAAAACCCTGTTCAAGATTCACTAAGTATTTTACCTATGTGTGTTAATTCATCTTGGTTCCCACGAGCCTAGTTTATGGGTTTAGCTACTCATGTTGGTATAAGCCACAATTACAAATTATTGAATAGATCATAATTGCAACTTACAAATTATCGTAGAAGAAAAACCACTTAGATTGAATAAAACTCAAAAATTGATGAATAAACTCCAATGTTTCTTTTTACTTCTTGACTTAAGAACAATTAATCAAAACCAAAATGTTATTTGAAAACTAATAAAATCGTCTCTCTCAATTACTCTCTAACTGTAACTAATCGTCATTCAAAAATAAACCTAAACTGTGTATTTATTGTTCCAAGAAATCCTTTTCCTAATAAAAATCGGAAACTAGGCCTACAATGGCAACGGGCTTGGTGATGTTCATTTGGCCTTATGACGAGTCGTGCCTTGCTTAAAAGAGTCGTCCTCAGTAACGTACCTAGTCGTGGCACGGGGTCACCTAACGACTCGTCGTGCCTGAGCACGAGTCGTTAGGTCCTATGGTCTCATTCCTCCAAAAGTCCAGTGCACCTACGGTTGATTCCAATGATCTCGCCAATGAGTTGTTCCTTCATGTGAAGACCTTGTCTGTCGTCAACTACACCGGTCACTTGTTAAGATTTTCTCTCTCATCCTTTCACGATTGACCTCATGATTTGTTACTAGGTGCAACGAGTTGTTTCCTCAACTCATCAGGTACACTGTCTTTACCAAATTCATCTTTCCCACGCCTTAAGAAACAAGTCGTGCCTCCTTCCAATGACTCGTGAAGTGCCTCGCTAGTCACCTCTTCAGTTATTTTCAGCATTAATTTGCCCAGTTCACTTCTAAACCTATTTCCCTACAACATTAAGCACAAAACACATCATACCTATATAAACTTACCCATAATATGCATAATTTTTTGGTTTTAAGCATTGAAAGTAGCCGTGAAATCATGGCACATCACACCTTCAACTTAGAACTTTTGCATGTTCTCAGGCAAAAACAAAATAAAAAAAAAACAAACTAAACTACTTTGACCTTTCAATCGAAAGAACTCTAGAAAAATTACAGCAGTCACATTTATACATAAAAATCAAATTTTCTAACCCTCCTCATCGTATCAACTCAAATCACTATGTGTATGCAAAATTTCCAACCATGACGCAGAGGAATCAAAACATGGCAAAATACTGTCACTTGCAACCACGCACATAAATCTATAACACTGACCCAGACAATTTGCAGAGGATTTTGTTGACCAAATGCTCTCACCTCAAAGAAGTCCCACACTTACACATGTGTATTTTATTAGCTTATATATTTTCTTGGGACTAGGTAATATTACACTCGCTCTCACAAATAAATTTGAATTGTGTGCATACAATACCAGAGGCTTGACTTACTTTCAATACTCGATTTTCGAACAAGTAGCAAGATCACTGCAGGACATTCTAGGCTTGTAACGTAGGCTCGGGCTTGGGTATGGTACATATGGAATTAATAGCTCAACCCTCCTTGGCACTACACATACCTTGACTCCACTTTTCACCTTTTTTCTTTAATTCGTTTTTTTTTCTTTGCTTCTTGCAAATACGGATGCGCTTTCTCTTTATTCAAACACTTATTGATGTCCATTTTTCTTTTCTTTCTTTTTTGACAACAATTTTTATTTTCTTTTCATTATATATACCACACTGATTTTTCCTTTTTCATTACCAGATTTTCATTCCAACCCGCCTCTTTCTTAATCACCCCTATATACAGCCACCCTTAACTTAGACGATTTGCTTGAGTTGAGGTTCAGAATGTCCAAGGAGGGACCAGGGGCCAAAAAGGTTCATTTTAATCAAAACGGATGTGAATTGGTGTAAACAAAAAGAAAGGTCAATTTAAGCTGAAACATTTGGATCATGAGATTTTTATTCACTTTTGGTAGGTCTTTTAAGGCTAAAGTGGACTCATAAATCTCAAACGGCCTATGATCCTTTCCTAGTTTCCTATCCTCTATCTCAGCATGACTGACCATGCAAGTTCTAGATTGACACACAACCGAATTCGCCTATTAAATCTCACTCGCACATAGCATAGGACAACACCATCACTTCTACCAATCGCTAGTTCAAGTACATCCATACAATGGTAAACATATTCATAGTTTAAGTGCCATGAAAATATTCACAAGGTCATACTCGTCAACTTTCACATACACATATATAAATTTTTCGAGGGGTATCAAATTATCAATCAATAGTTGCCAACAATTTTGTTCTCTTGACGCTTCAGTTTTCTAGACTTTCTTCCAACCGATACAAGAAAAACACAAAAATATAAAATAAAAATCCCCGAATATGCCAGCTTACTAGATATGGAACACCCGAGGAAAAGATATCTAGCAAGAAAAACCTCGGATTATGTTCAGCAAAAATAATGCAATGACAGGTATCCCTCTCCACCCCCATCAAGAAAGAATGTGTCGCCCTGATATATATATATATATATATATATATATATATATATATACCAAACAAAAATTAAGGAAATAGGGAAACATACTTGTGCGACCTAGGTGTCGTCTACCCGCTCGGTGGAGGGGTGTAGATACGCCTCCAATGTCATCACCAATACACGGCTTGAATCAGTGTACTCATATCCAACAAGAGCTCGGCCTTTCTCCACGAACTTCCGTTGCCTCAGTTTCGACTCTCTGTCGAGCCTCTTCTCGATTCATGGTCATTTCTCCATCTCACTCCGCTCTCATCTTTTTCGATTGAGAAGAGAAGCCACTATCATCAAACTTACCTCCTCACGAGGCCTCTTCCCTTATCATATATGCCAGTCGCCTTCCGTGATAAAGTCGGAAATCGGGGCGAAATTCTTCTCAAACTCGTCTCTATCACGGAAGTACCGTGGAGGTACATAACCAATTCGCCATGCGGCAAAGTCCCAAACTCGGATCTAAGCACTTAGCTCTGAGTACCATCTATACAACCCGCTCTTGTAACTGTGCAAGGAGTCATCCATTCTTTCTCAAAGAGTCCAGTCGGCCATGCACTCGAACCTGGACAATGTCTCAACTCCTTTGCCACCCACGACTTTACCTGCTCCATTAAAACTCTAAGATGTAGAGTCGTGTGTTCTCGCTGCTTCAGCCTTAGCTAGCCGCCTAGCTATCATTAAGATCTCTGGTGAAACCATAATTCAGGCCGCCAGGTGGCTTATGGAGGAGCAACCGGTGGTCTCGGGGCTGTTGCAGTAGATGATGACTAGAACATCGGCAGGTGTGGAGGTATCCGCTGCATCTGTAGCCTCAGCCGGCTAATTATCTCTTTGCCCTCCATAGGCTCACTGCTAACTCAAAGAACCGAGTTGCATCGCTCCGCATCCCATTGCCAAAATGCTCTACTAATATTGTCGCCCGGGGCCGATGCAGCTGCCTGAGTCCTCGCCCTCGATATTGATTTGTATCATCTCAAATCATCCCGATATCGTTAATATTCAACAATGGGATAGTTCTTCCATTGTGCCCCCTACCCCCAAAATTCCTCCTATTTTTCTTTATCAATTCTAGCTCTGAAACTACCGTATGTTGAGAAATTATTAGTCAGACTTTGTTTAATTCATGTGAAATATCATTTTAGGATAATCGTAAATATTTTCCACCAGTTTGTGATTGTATTGGTGCTAGTCCCTGTAATGTAAATTCTATCCCTACCCCTTGAATGTAGAGAACTAGAATCCTGTGATAGTGCTTAAATATCAAAATTTCACTTGAATTCATCAGTGTTGGGGACTACCATATTGTTATTTGTAGCTGAAACTCAGTCAGATTATTATCAGTTCAGTTTTAGTCAAAAGTTAGAATACTCTCGTTAGTCAGAAATGCCGCCTGATCAGTTTGACTACAAAAATTCTCGAGGTGCCCGTAGTACCTCCCGCTTATCAAAATTATACTCAAAAGACGGGTTTGTGTGGTCTTCTAGGCAGTCATGACACTTTCAGATAAGAAGATCTGACCAGTCTTAGAACCCTAGTTTCATATCAGTTTATTCAGACGGTCATGACGCTTCCGCATAAGCATTTCTTACCAAGCAAGAACCCGCTTACAAAAACTTGTCGATTAGACTCTCGTGTGCTTCCGTGTAGGTCCCCATCAGTATTGGGCCCCAACAAGTTATCAGCTTAGTATTCAGTCTAAGACTATCCAGTGGGTGTAGGATCAGCACCGAGCGGATCAGTTCCAGCGCACCCAGGTTCCTAGAACTACGTTTCTACCATAGGTTACAATTTTATTGGCCTCATGGCCCAAGACTTGTGATCACTAAGTTCATGCCTCTATACCCTAGCAAGGTATATTGGGTCCTATCGATAGGGTGTATACATCAAACTCCATGTCTAGCTCACGGATTATATGTCGGCAGACTCTCCCACTAATCGCCCAGTCTCGCTTAGCCTCGCCCGCCCGTCTCGCCTAACTCGCCCGAATAGATTCGACTACTCAGTACAATTATAAGTTTAGTGCAGTATCTTAGACTCAGTATTTCAGATTTAGGGTATGTCTTTGACTATCAAACAGGGTCATCTTGACCATCTCAAAGATATTCAAATGTTTCAAAGGTAATACTAGCTTGGTCATTGCATGTCATTTCGCTTTAGTTATTTACTTTCCGTATTATGTATTATCCTGCTTACTCAATACATTGAAAATACTGACGCATACTTCCTATGTTGTATCATTTTATGATACAGCCACAAAGTTCTCAATCTCAGTACCATTAGCTAACCTCGTTCAGACTTTCCTAGCAATAAGTTGGAGAGTCCTCATATTTCGAGGACGAAGATTATTTCTTTAAGTTCTATTTCCTTTTATTTAGATTTGGTTTAGTCCTTTATTTAGATTTGGAGTTATTAGGCTTGTCCCTACAACTCATCAGTTGTAGTGGCTTTCAAACAGACATGATTTTCTAATTTGTATTGGATTTTTTAGTATGAATGAAACTTATGATTCAAATTTTATTTATCATAAATGTTTTATAGTAGTATTTTAAAGATTCAACTAGTTATGCTTACTCAGAATGTCAGTGTATGATAAACCAGGGGTTGACTGGCTGGTCAGACTCAAGTACCGTGTTGTCACGCCCGCCTTGGGGGTATGACTGGCACCCGGTGCCCTACTAGGCTCCGAACCGCTAGACTATCGATCCTAAGAACTTCGGTGCCCGGCTGGTTTCCAACTCGATTCACGTAATCAACGGCTATATAGCAGCTGTAAATATAGCCTCGGCCGGTTAGGCCTATAGCCACCTGTACAACAACCACACACTAACCAGAATCTCATCACTATAAGGGAACCTATGCGGGCCGACAAGGCCACCATGCTGACTAGTTTTTACCGAGAACAAAAATCGAAGTTAAACTACTCAGATCGCAAGGTCACCACAACTACTAATTGGATAAGGCCCCACACGGCCAATATAAACAACTAAACATATGCACGACTCACACGACCGCACAATTCAACCACAGGAAAATTTATATTGTAGCCTCAAGCCTCTAAGAATATTGATAAGATGGTCGGGATAGGCCCTCAGCCTACCCATACTATACAACAAAAGAAAATAGTAATAGACCTCTAAATATCAAGCTCTGGATGACAGGAGAGGTGATGACTTACGTGTTTGAATCATGAGGGGTTGGCCCCTCGTCTATAGGTACTGGCAGTAAGTAATGCAAAGGCCCCAAACGGGGTCACTACCACCGGTACCGAGTATGTGTAAAGCAAACTAAGCATAACTGAATATAAGCAATAATACTAGATATTCTGAATAGCAGAAAGTATCTGAAACTGTCTGGGCTGGCGGGATCTGTAATAAGCTTATCTATACTGAAGGTAAGGTAGAAGCATGCCTGCCGACATGGCGAATTCCGCCGTCTATCGCCTAATAAATATCATGTATATACATTTATAACATACAAGGACCTATAGCAGCCCCCATAAGCCGGAAGGTGCCAACCAACACACAGTCTATATACCCCTACCCAGTTCAAAACCATCCAAAAGTAAATCACTCCACTCGCCTACTAACTACGAGCACCTTTATTGATCCCCGGGTCTCCAAACTGACTATGACCTCTCGATATATGTAATCGTGTCCGAAACTGAAGACTCCCTGCATCACTTTGCATCCAGACTTCAGATCCGTAGAGATCTGTATCTGTAATGCTATGCTAATCAGCCTTATATGGGGAATGCTCCATCCCATCTTCATCCTTCAGCGGATGGCACACACTTTTGGGGTGGAGTATCCTCACCCTCGCAGCGAGTCGAAGCAAGCATTACCCAGGGTGCTAGACGCCTGGGTGGGTGCCTCATAGCACAAACATGTCTCAACAAACAATAATCACGTATAGCAAGTGATAAGGCATATTTATATGCCAACTCGATACTCAAATGTATAACGTTAGTCTTGTTATGGTTCAATAAATTGTGTACATTCTCATGTAAATTGCTTGATAGCGTGAATTTATACTAACCAACATGATTAGCGTTGTTTTGTAGGAAAAACATGCTTTTGTGGAAGAAAAATGACATGTTGGAAGAAATCAAGGATGAACTTGGGAACGAGCAAGGAAGCGGATGGTGAAGCGAGGATTACAAGGGCTCCGCAATGGAGCCGTGGCACGCTGCCATCGCGGATGCATTCTGCCTGGGATGGAAATTCCAATAAATTCCAAAGAAGGTCCTCACATCAGCCGTACACGCTGGAAGTGAATTATTCAGATGGTGCATTTCCGTGAGAGGGTCCACGCGATTGCACCGTGGCACGTTGGCAGTGCTCCGCGATGCACGCCGCCACATTGGTAGCAATTACCTGGGCAGCCAAATTCCAGAGGGCTTCCGCTTTGCACCGTGTCACGGAGGCAAGCATTCGCGATGCACGCCGGGGTGACACGTTGCTCATATCAGGAAAATTTATCCCTAGTATAAATAGAACACTTAGGGGCATTTTTAATTATTCTGACTGGGTGGAGCAAGAACGTGGGTTACAGGCAGCTTTGAGGACGAAATTCCTAGGGTTTTTCATTCTTTCTTTCTTCCTTTCAATTGCTTGTATGATTAACACTTGTTTTAGGATGTTTAATCCACAAATGAGTGGCTAATTCTCCTTCTTAAGTTGAGGTTATGAACTTTGTGTTGCAAATGTAATTATTGATTGTTGGTTTATTTCATCTTTCTCTTTTCTTCCATGGTTGTTCTATTTAATTCTTGTTCCTACTATATTAATGTCTGGCCAATGTTAGTGTAAATCCAAAAAGTCCGGTTTCACCCGAGAGGGCAAGAAATTGGAAAGTTGTGAATTAATAGGATATGATCTTTTCTGGTTCGGGAGAATTGGGAATTGATTTACCTTCGGGATAGAAATATACCTGAAAGTCGTATTAGTCATGTGTGGAACTGGTTTCGTATAGCTAGAACTTGAATTCCTTCTTATCACGAAAATGTAGGTGGAAGGTTCACGATTCTTAAGTTGGGTTAAATACGAGAGTTTTAATCCATAGTGTAAGGGTAGTTCGACTAGCAACCGGAGGGAAAAGATAAACCACGTAAATTAATAGTTCGTGTCTTCACATGTTCTTCGTAACCTCAGCATGCTCTTATCCATTGTTAAGATTCAATAGTATAATTAGCTTAGTGTAGTATAAAAATTATATTCTCAAAAACCAATTATTTTTCGTTACTCGTTGTCTTCTTACCGTATAGTTGTAGTGAATTAACATTTGAAAGGTTTCACCCCGTATTCCTGTCCTGTGGGTTCGACAATCCGGTTCTTCAAAAAGAGCCGTCAGGCCTTACTTTGTACGACCCGTACACTTGCGGGTCATCAAGTTTTTGGCGCCGTTGCCGGGGAATAGGCAATTGGTGAAATTTTCATTTTTTCTTTTTGATTTTAAGTGTTAGTTTCCTATTTCAAAATTTTTGTGTTGACAACTTGGTCTTAGCCTGTATTTTGCAGTAAGTCGCATTCTGTTGAACACTGCAAGAGACAAAGGTTTGGTGGATCCATCCTGAGAGCCGGAACGACAATTTCATCGTCAACGGAGAGAAGCTCTAGAGAGAAAGCCGCAGTTGCTCGCATAAATCATGGAGCAACCATGTAACTACTAATAAAGCGGGCGTATTAGTGCTCCGAATTAGCGGCCGTGCCGGTTCGCGATGTGGCAATCCCACAAGCTAGCAATGTTACGTCTAGCATTCGCAAACCTGAGCCAGGAGGGAGGTTCGAGCTGAAACAGAATATGGTGCAGTTGCTGCACATAAGCTGGCAGTTTACGTGTGTCTCCCTCACGAGGACCAAGAACAACATCTTCAGAATTTTCTAGAGATAAGTGACACTTACATCCCCGCTGGAGTGTCAACAGATTATGTCCGGCTTGGTACTGTCTTCCCATTTTCACTTTCTTTGTGAGATGCTAAGAGGTGGCTGAAAGCTGAGCCACCAAACTCTATCACCTCCTGGGATGATCTAAGTGAAGAAATTCTGATTCGATTCTTCCCTCCTAGAAAACAAAGGCTTGAATTCAAATTCTAAGTTTTAAACAAAGGGAAGGAGAGAATCTGTATCAAGCTTGGGAAAGATTTAAATCATTGCTGAGGGACTGTCCTCATCACCATCAGTCGAATGATGTGTTGGTGCACACTTTTATAGAGGGTTTGGAACCTCACACTAAAATTCTTGCTAGATTCGGCACTGGGGCGTTTTAGAAAAGACTTATGAAGAACTCGTATTCTTTGCTTAATCGTATTTTTCGCAGGTAAATCCGGAGTGGAATGCTGACTCTTCAAGGGGAGGAGCAAGGAAAGCAGCTGGAGTCTTGGAAGTGGATGGGTTTACTAAACATCGTTGCACGCATAGTCGCTGGCAGAATCAATTGAACACCCACTTCGGGCAATATGAACTTGAGCCAGCCTCAAGCCCCGCCAATGCAAGCAGCAAAGAGATTTGGTGAAGTGTGCGGGAGCAATGAACACTTAGCTGAGTGTTAGGAGCAAACCAGACTCGGTGAACTTTATAGGAAATGCACAAAGGAGCAACCACCAAGAAGATGGGTAATAGCTACAATTCCAATCGGAGGAATCATCCAAATTTCTCTTGGGGTAGCAACAACCATCAAGGGCAGAGTTCGAGTCAGGGGGATGCAGCGAACTGCTGAGGCCACACAGAACTATCAAGCACAATACAGAAATAACAATGCCCCTCCTCCACCACCACCACCCAGCGTTGAGGAAATGTTCAGCAGCTGATAGCCAACTGCTCAATTGCAGCCGACCAAGTCAAATTGGCAGCCGATGTTAAAAATATTCGCCTACACAAGGCACCGGAGTATCAATTTGGGCAATTTGCTGGAGCCCAGAACACCAGGCCCAGAGGAGGACTCCCCAGTGACACAGATCCCAATCCCCAAGCAGGTCAATACAAAGGATCCACGAGGAGTGGCTTGCGCCTGAAGGAGGTGGAACCCGAAGACCACCTCAACAGTCGGGAGTAGCAGTAAGGAGAGGGAACAGAATGATAAGAGGGGGAAACACAAGGATGCTGAACCAGACAGACCTCCACCCCCATTCCCTCAATGATTAAGGAAGCACAAGGAGGAGGCGTGCTTCAAAAAGTTCATGGAGGTGCTTAAAAAGGTACACATTAACTTACCTCTTGTTGATGTTTTATGTGAGTGCCCAAATATGCAAAGTACATAAAAGGCATCGTGGCGAACAAAAGCAGGCTGACCGAATATGCCACGGTGGCCCTTATAGAGAAATGTACCTTCTTGGATACAAAACTGGCTGCCCACGAAGCTCAAAGATCCCGAGCTTACACCAATGACAATCGGGCAAAGTATCCGAGCTCAAGGTTTATGTGATTTGGGAGCGAGCATTAACTTGATGCCAACTTCGGTATTCACGAAGTTAGGTCTAGGAAGCCCTAGACCTACAACAGTGGTTTTGCAGCTTGCAGACTGTTCCTTGGCAAGGCCAGACGGCATTGTGGAGGACGTGCTAGTGCAAGTCGGCTCCCTAATCTTCCCCCGGTGGCCGACAGCTGACTTTGAGCCGACTGAAGTCCCATTTATTTTAGTACGACCCTTCTTGGCAACCGGGAAAGCTTCTTATAGTTGTAGCTGCAGGGCAGCTAACGTATGCGGGCACATGACAAGGTGGAGGTGTTTGATGTACAAGGCCACCAAATTCTCGGGCCGTGTACGAAGAACTCTCATGATCTACGTGCTTGAACAACCGAGTGGTGTTCAAGGCTTGAACAACGAGAGCTGAAGGGAGAGCCCCCAATAGAGGTAAGCTTGATTGTAAGTGGGGACGTGCTGAGCAAACGTCCGTCACCCTTAGGGGCAGAATGAGCTCAAATGACGCCGAAGACGGTAAACCAGGCGATGGGAGGCAACCCGTGAAATGTAATTGTAAATGTACATACGGAAAAAAAAAAAAAAAAAAAGGAAGAAAAAGATTTTCATTTTTTTGGTATTTTATATTTTTTATAGAATAGAGTGTAAATAGAAAATAGAAATATTGTTGTTTCTCTAACTTGAAATTCTAACCGGTTTCATGTGCCAAGATGTTGCATGTGCTGAACGGAGGAAAAAATGCAAAGGAATACAAAAGGGAAAAACGAGGTAAGAAAAATTTTTTTTTTTTTAAGTGGTAAAACAGTGAGCTCATGGAGTGGCTCTGTGCTCACGTGGAGGAGGCCTCCGGGCGTTACCCTCCGTGACACGTTGAAGGCAAATCCGAATTTTTGGTACCGTAGAGCTCGCGAGATGGCTCCGTGTCACGGAGGTCATGCTCCGCGTGCCCCTCCGTGACACGTTGACGCAGCACCGCGTCGGGTCACACCGGGTCACAGGGCGACCAAAAGAAATTCACTTTTTAAAATCCCCTTAAATCACCCCATTTTCCCATTCCTCACACCTCCGCGATTAAACCCCAAAATCCTCCCTCAACGTGCCACGGCTTAAAGAGTACAAATTCGCAACTTTTCTTCGTCTTACTCGAATCAAAGGTACGTTCTTGAACTCAATTTCAATTTCTTTAGCTAAAATGTCGATTTTTAGCATGTTTGGGAAGAATCTATGCCCATATCAATAAATTGAGCTTAAATACATTTGGGTTGTTGATTATAGTTGTTCGTAGTATCGTTGTGATCATATGAACTCAAGTTAATTGCAGATTTAAATGAAATTTGTGCTAGATTGTGGGTAGTGTTGGATTGTAGTTGAAAAGTTGAAATGAGGAGAGGAAGAAGAAAATTGTGAGTTGTGCATGTTGGGTGAATTGTATTGTGTATGCTTATTGTGTATGCTTAATTAACGATGCAATTCTCGGGGGTGTACTGGGTGAAACTCCAAAAACTCATCGAATCACATGAAAATCGGGGAATGGCTTAGTTGAGTTGTGGAGTATTTTTATTTTTCGTGTGTTCTTGTAGCTGAATGCCATGTAATGAAAGGAGTATCGATAGTATGTTGGAAGTAGCTGTGTCCGAGTAGCACAGGTTATGCTGTCGCTGCAATAGGCATGAGGCGATTTTTTTATTTGGTTTTATTTATTTTGCTTAGTTGTTCTAGATTTTTTGTATCTTTTTCGTAAATATAGAATAAATATGTTCTTGCCGTTATGCATAATGTGAGCTAGAGACTAAGTGTGGGGTGGCCGAGCCAAAACCCAACCTTAGTCAAAAAGCTAAATGATTATCAACTAACATGGGTAATGCCTCGTTTTTTGACAGAAACCATGGCTAGCAAAGTAGACAAAGGAAAGGGCGCATCAACATCAGGCGCCGGAGAAAGATAAGACTGGGAGCAACAGTCCCAGTAGCACCGGTAGCTTCCACGCGCGCCGCCAATATGGAACAAGATGGGTGACGGAAGAGGGGAAGAAGTGGTACACTAAGCACAAAGAGAACAAATACTTTCCCGAGGAACATATTGCACGGGAACCATTGGCACAAGAGTTCCCCGGATGGTGCACAGGATTGACGCTGCTGGGCTACGTTTCATTTTTGACGAGCCTAGGAGTGCAATCCCGCACTTGGTCCGGGAATTCTACGCTAATTGGAACCCGACATTGAGTGAGTCACACCATCAAAAATAAGGGGCCAAATCATTACATTGGAGCCTCACCACTTCAATGCCATCATAGGGGGCGCAAAATACGTACGCCCATGTACTCCGACAGCCGAATATCACCTCCACCGTATGCGGATATCGACGCACATTATGTGGAGCCCTATTTACTGCGTTGGAGCAGTATAAGGAGAGGATACCACGCCGCCCTATAATGTATGAACAGGAAGCCATAATATGGCTTAAGATCGTTGGCTCCTGTTTGATTCTGGGGGTAATATGACGGATGTGACCCGGGATCGTGTGGCTTGGTACGCTCCCGATGAAAGGGCTGGAGATCAATGTGTTGGGGCGGTGATCATCTCCGCCATGAAGAGGGCCCACCGCACGGGGGCATGGTACGGATTCGCGTCAGCTGACTCCATCGCCTCGAGAGGCCTTGGAGGTCGAGGAGGAGGCCTTGATTACATCCTGCGATGGAGCGGTGTGCCATTGATGTCACAAAACAAAGGCACCTGATACCACGCATGGGCCTGTTCTCACACTGCCGAGCGACATGCTCGACGACAATATATGTCCCGCATGTTCGGATGCAAATGCTCCAAATACATTGGCGGGAGACCGCAACGGAGGATCTAGCTGTGGCAACACTTAGATTACCCATTTGGCGAGAACGCCAGGGCACTATGTCGCGGGCCTAGCCTTGTGGAGTTTTACGACGATGACGCCCCCACGGACGAGAGAGGAGACACATCGTGAGGATCTGGACGTTGAGTCAGAGGAGGATGACGGCGGAGACTCGGATATGGGATGAGAAGGCAAGACTCCCGGAAGAGGAAGTGGAATACTTTGACTGGATCGTGTGAGTTTCATCCACCTTTTTGTTTGTATCAGGCGAACACCGGGGACAGCGTTCATTTTAAGGTGTGGGTGAGTAGTTAGGTGCTGAATTTGCTTTTTCTTTGTGTATCATCGGTGTTCCTGTCCTGTTGTCATATTTGTTTCAATTTAACCCTGTTTATTTGTATGTTCATTGATTGTAAATATTATTGTGAAATTGTTGTAAAGGTGGAATGATGTTAGCCGGTATGTAAATAGCCTTGTCGAAATCATCGATAATTTTTTGAATTTTTTTTTCGTAAGTATTTTTCTTTTTGGGTTTCTCGGAGCTGTTTCGGAGCTCTTGGCCGTAGAAGAGTCCCATTGAACCGAAGTCGTAAATAGTGACCCTTCTCTATGATGGGATGGATGACGACCGCCTTAAGGGAATGAAGTCGATAGGAGTAGTTTTCGCTTTTATTTGTTTTTTTATTTTTTTCCTTTGTTGTTTTTTTTTTTGTTTAGTTGGATTGTTGATGTATCCTATGCATGTTGCTATTCGATGGCTCCGACATCCTTGTTGCGTGTTGTACATAATAATTATATAGCAAAAATGATTCGTAGAAAGCATGCAATTTTATTTGTACATATGTAAGACACTTAGGCCGTAGAATTTGATTCGGTGTGATTGGAGGCCAATTTTTGAATTTTAGATTAGCCGATTAAAGATTCGTGAAGTCATCTTGAATCGGCATGTGCATTGAGTGTATAGTGAGGAATTGGTTATTCCATGCTATTGTTGATTGTCTAGGAACTTGCCTGTCGTACGAAACGAAATGAAGGAAGCGGTGTAGTGTAGGAAAGGATGTAGGCATTTCTTTGTCAACTAAAATTCTTCTTGTTTTCTTTTCATATCCACCTTGGAAGATTAAATCCCTAGTCAGCCCGTTGAGCCTTTTAACCTTGATAAATTTTTCTTTTCTGATTTTCCTTTGTCGAAAAAGGGTGCGTCCAAGTATTCCTTCTTTCATGGTCCTAGGCCAAAGTCGAAGCTCTTAAGCGCTCGAGGAAATGTACAATTTTCCCATGGTGTCAAGGAGTGAAGTGGTAAAAAGAAAAAGAAAAGTGATGAAAGAGAAAAGAGAGAAACAAAAGAAAAAAAATAAAAAAAGGGAGTTATGCGAAATGGTCAGAATGGAAGGAAAGGAAGTTACTTAACTTAACTTTCTTCGATTAGTCTGGTGTGTTCAAGATGGGTGATGAGTATGAAGAAAAAAAAAAAAAAAACTAAGAAGAGGAGGAAGGAAGAAAATAATTTGGAATTTGAATGGGATGTGTGAAAAAGCGCTTAAGGAAGCTAGTTACTATTATTGGTTAGCCCAGTATATACTAGTTCCGTAGCTTACATTACAACCTATTAAGTCCTACGTGATCTTACATCATGCATCCTTATATTAGTGGAGTAAAACACTAGAGGCAAGCTTATGGTTCATGACACAATGCATGTGAATTCGTTTGGGAGAGGAGTGAAAATGGGGTGTGTACATATATACCTCGACATGGATTTCCTTAGAGTTCATGTGATTAAACAGGGAATCTTCCTAGTGTTGTGAGGACACATGTTTGATGATAGGAGACATTCTGTGTTTGATATCTTGGTCAGCTAATATGCATGAGTTTGCCGATATCGAGAGTCGATTCTTATGCTAAAAGTCTTGATTTATTATGTCGTATAATAATGATGCTATGCATGCTTCTCTTGATGACGGTTAGAACATAATTGGTATGACCGTAGCTTGGACGTCGAGCCTAAATAGCCATGAGGGGATATCAACTGCATGAGTTAAAGAGTATTGTTCTGAGGACGAACAAGATTTTAAGTGTGGGGTAGGTGATAAGGGGCATATTTATATGCCAACTCGATACTCAAATGTATAACTTTCGTCTTGTTTGTCTAATAAATTGTGTACATTCTCATGTAAATTGTACGGAAGTGTGAATTTATACTAACCAACATGATTAGCATTGTTTTGTAGGAAAAACATGCTTTTGTGGAAGAAAAATGACATGTTGGAAGAAATCAAGGATGAACTTGGGAACGAGCAAGAAGCGGATGGTGAAGCGAGGATTACAAGGGCTCCGCGATGGAGCCGTGGCACGCGGCCATCGCGGATGGCCTGCCTGGGGATGGAAATTCCAAATAAATTCCAAAAGGAAGGTCCGCGATCAGCCGTGCCACGTTGGAAGTGAATTATTCAGATGGTGTATTTCCAGAGGGTCCGCTGACAGTAATTGTGGCATGCTGGAGGGAAGGGCGCTCCGCGATGCACGCGTGCCACGTTGGTGTAGTGCACCACTGGGCGGATAAATCAGAGGGCTTCCCGCGTTGCACTCGCAGGTCACGGAGGCAGTGTTCCACGATGCACTCCGCAGGACACGTTGTCGTTATTCCGGGAAAATTTATCCCTAGATGATAGAACACTTAGGGCATTTTTCAATTATTCTCGACCGGTGAGCAAGAACGTGGGTTACAGTGCAGCTTTGAGGACGAAATCTTCTAGGTTTTTCTCTATCTCTTCTTCTTCCTTTCACTGCTTGTAAGGATTAACACTTGTTTTAGGATGTTTAATCCACAAATGAGTGGCTAATTCTCTATCTTGCTGAGGTTAAGAACTTTGTGTTGCAATGTAAATGGCTGATTGTTGGTTTATTTTCTTTCTTCCATGGTTGTTCTATTTAATTCTTGTTCCTACTACATTAATGTCTGGCCAATGTTAGTGTAAACTAAAGTCCGATTTCACCGAGAGGGCAAGAAATTGGAAGTTGTGAATTAATAGGATATGATCTGTTCTTTGTTTGGGAAAATTGGGAATTGTTTACCTTCGGGATAGAAATATTCTGAAAGTCATATTATCAAGTGTGTGGAACCGGTTTCGTATTGCTAGAACTTGAATTCCTTCTTATCACGAAAATGTAGGTGGAAGGTCTTTACGATTCTGTTGGGTTAAATACGAGAGTTTTAATCCATAGGCAGTAGTCTGACTAGCAACCTGAGGAAAAGATAAACCACGTAAATTAATAGTTCGTGTCTTCATGATGTTCTTCGTAACTCAGCATGCTCTTATCCATTGTTAAGATTCAATTGTATAATTAGCTTAGTGTAGTATAAAAATTATATTCTCAAAAACCGATTATTTTTCGTTACTCTGTTGTCTTCAATTATAGTTGTAGTGAATTAACATTTGAAAGGTTTCACCCCTGTATTCCTATTCCCGTGGGTTCGATATCGGTTCTTCAAAAGAGCCATCAGATACTTGTACGACCTTGTACATTTGCGGGCTTCATCGTCACATGTTCAATTTGGAAAATACTATCCATGTTTGATATACGATTCTGATTTCTTTTTCTGCATTAAACCGATTCTCACCGAGCTACACTATATCTGAAATATGATCTGACTATCCACAATGCTCTACTAACTCTTTACTTCCGAATATAACATAATATTATAAAACATGCTTGCTGATTCATAATGGACTCAATTTTTGACTTTCAGGTCTTTCTTTTCTAGACTTTACTTCTATTTACTAGCAATACTGGATTAATCTCTTGCCGAAGAACTAGCTTACATACCTTCGTTTCATTTCCCGACTAACTCACATAGCTCTGTCAATATTTCTGCTATTTCCTAACTACATTCATATATATCAATTAGAACTAAATACATTAATATTCTGAAAGAAAATATCACTTTAATATATATATAGCCCAAACTTTGACTTATCGAAATACGCGAAAACTCCCTCTATTTCTCGGAAGTCCATGAGAAATACTCACTTTAGGTTGCAGGCATTGGTACTAATTTAGAGCAATTCCACTTACCTTAACTCGGTAGAACGATGATTCACCAACCGATTCACGAAACTAAACCCGTAGAAATGCTCCTCGCTACTTAATACGTCACTACCAAGGTTACTTCGAAGTTTGGACTGCCACATTAGCGAACGAAGAAATTTCAAGAAACCTTCGTCCTCTCCTCTGCTTTTCTTCATGTTTACTGGGAATTACATGATTTTATGGAATAAAACAAAGTGGAGGGGTTTATATATTTGGAGCTTGGATAGGGCCTCTGTGACACGCCGCCATCGCGGAGGCCCTCCCTCTCCAGGTGCACGCTCACATCGCGGAGGGGGCTCGCCCGGCTCCTCCCGTGATGGTTCGACACAAGTAACTTATCCGGTCTTTCCTGGCTTTTTCCTAGCATGTAAGGCATTCAAAACACTTAACCAACATGTGAATAGGCCATTCACATGTCGGCACTTACGGGGGTGTAACATCCTTTCCCCTTAAGAACATTCGCCCTAATGTAAACTTATTTATAGGAACCTTAACTTACTTCAATTTATTCTTAGAAAAATTTGGCAGAGTTTCCCTGTAACATAGACTATCTCAAAACCTGAAATGTAGTAAAGTCCAATACAGGTACTCCACACACACAGCATGCATCACGTAAAAGACTAGAGTCGACTATCTTATTTATACATGTAATATAAAGTGTTTCATATGATAACAATACTAACATACCTTTTGGCTGACTAGTCTTGGAATAAGTGGAGGATATCTTACTTCTTCTCTATGTCTTCCTGATTCCTGTCATCTCCTCTCGGTTCTTAATACTACAGATTCTGATGTGTAAGCAAGAGCCTTTTAGTTCTTTGACCAGATAACTGTTTGTTCTAATACAGGCTATTAGAACTTTTAATAGCCAGCCTGTAAATTCGGACATCTTGGACTAGAAAACTGGATGTTCTATGTACCACATATATGGAACTTGATACTTATTCATCTAGAGGTGGAAACAACTGTTACTTTGTCTGGTTTCTTCACTAGTCTGCATGGTGCCCATGAACTTGACGAGCTTAATTTTCTGCTGAATTCATCACCTCTTTCATTGGAGATATTTCGCGTCATTCTGTGTTATCTACATAGTTCCAGTCCTTTACGCCTATTACCTAAATATACAATTTCTAGCGGCTCTGTGTGCAGTCAGTAGACGTTCTCTGATAAGCTTTACTTTCCTCTGACGATGAGTAAAATATGTCCCAATCAGCGCTGACTCTCCTACTTCAAACCATCCAACGGGCGATCTACATTTTCGCCCATAAAACGCCTCAAAGGTCGCAGCTTATCCGGGACACCCGAGTGGTAACTATTGTTATAAGCAAACTCAATCAGCGGTAAATGCTGTCCCAGCTACCTTTCAAAGTCCAGCACACACGCCCGTAGCATATCCTCAAGTGTCTGAATAGTGTGTTCCGCCTCGTCCATCCGCTCCGAGGGTGGAATGTTGTGCTCAGAATTAATCTCTGCATTCACCTCTTTGAAACGAATGCAAAAATCTAGTTGCAAACAGCTCCTATCAGAGATAATAGATACTGTTCACTGTGTAATCTAACTATTTCTCTGGATATACAATTCGGCATACTCTTCGGCCGAGAAGGTAGTCACCTGAAGGTGGAAATGACCTATTTCGCGGGCTTATCAACTATTACCCAAATGGAATCATTTCTATTCCTACATGGGGTAATCCTACTACAAAGTCAATGTTTACTTCTTCCCACTTCCAAAGAGGCACAGCTATGTTCTGAGTCAATCCGCCTGGTTTCTAGTGTCCCGCTTTTACTTGCCGGCGCTTAGACACTCGGGCTACAAATTCTAAGATTTCCTCTTCATACCTGGCCACCAATAGATCTCCTTGATATTGTGGTACATTTTCATCGTGCCTGGGTGGAGAGAATAGCAAGCGTAATGTACCTCACTCATAATCTGTTGGCATATCCCAAATATATCTCGGGAACACAAAGGCTAGCCTTACATCGTAACACTTCATCCTCATTTACCTGAAAATCTCGGCGTTTTCCTTGCTGAACTGTCTTTAAGCCGACCAAGTCAGATCTTTATATTGTCGTTCCTTTACTCCACAACTAATGGACGACATGGCGATGTTCTGAATTACCGCTTCGTTGTCCTCTCTTCTGCCACACGAACGGCTAGGCTGGCTAATTGATGGTATCTCCCTGACCAACTCCCGCTGCTCAAGCAAAATGCCAAACTTCCCATGGCTTTACGGCCGAGAGCATCTGCTACTACGTTGGCTTTTCCCGATGATACGTATCCACGCTGCGGCTCTTTTTTAAAACCCAACCAAGCCGCCGCAAATTCAACTCCTCTCGAGTGAAGATATATTGTAGGTTCTTATGGTCAGTGAAAATGTCCACATGGACGCCATACAAGTAATGTCTCCATATATTTAAGGCGTGGATTACTGCGGCTAGTTCCCTGTGTCATGGGTAGGATAATTATTTTCGTGTTTCTTAGCTTGCCTCTGAAGCATAAGCAATCACTTTACCGTGATGCATCAACACATCCCAACCAAATACCTGATGCGTCACAATTCACCGAGTAATCCTCAGGATTTTCGGTAATGCTAACACCGGGGCGGAGGTTAATCTCGTTCTTCAATTCTTGGAAACTCTCGCCACATACTCGCCCACCGAAACTTTATTGTTTTCGCGGTCAACTTAGTCAGAGGTCCCTCTATGGTGGAGAATCCTCAACAAATCTTCTATAATATCCTCGCTAATCCCAGAAAACTATAACTTTAGTCGGAGTGGTAGGTCTCGCCATGTTTTGATTGCTTCTATTTTCTCGCGTGTCTACTCGTATACCAAAGATCCGACACAATATGCCCCAAGAAAGTTACTGAGTCAGCCAGAATTCACATTTGGAGAACTTGGCATACAACTGACGGTCCCTGAGAATCTGGAGCACTGGACCCTAAATGAGCCCGGCTGCCTGCCCCTAAGCAAGAATACACTGTAATACTGCCCATAAACACTATTCGAACAGTCCAGTTATTGTCTGAAGATACTGCTCATCGTGTCCATAAATATTGTTGGGGCATTCGTCAGCCCTAAGGACATGACTAGGAACTCAAAATGGTCGTATCTGGTCCTAAAGGTTATCTTGGGAATGTCTCTTTCACGGACTCCGGAACCCGATGGTATCCGGACCGTAAGTCAATCTTGGAGAAATATCTGGCCCCCTATAACCGGTCAAACAAATCATCTATTCTGGGAAGCGGATACTTATTCTTAACTGTAACCTAATTCAATTGCCGGTAATCTATACACATACCCTTAATACTTAAACCTTGTTCGTCCTCGAACAAAAATCTCACATCTCATGCAATTGACACCCATGCATAGCTACTTTGGCTCGACAATTCATGCTACGGTTATACTGATTATTTAATATAGCATTTCATCAAGAAAACATGCATAGTCTCATCAATACAATGACATTCAACACATCAAGACCTCCTAGACTCAAGAATCAACTCTCGATATTCCAGAAACTCATGCAAATCACTGATCAAGAAATCTCGACACGAAATTTAATCTCTGCCACATGTGCCCTCACAACACAAGAGAATTTCCCCTTTTTCAATCATATGAACTCACAAGCATTACATGCAGGGGCATATAAACACGATTTCGCTCTCTCTCCCAAAGAATTCACATGCATCGACAACCATAGGCTTGCCTCTAGTGTGTATTACTTCCACTAATATAAGGACGTGTGGATAAGATCATTTCTGCTTCGAGACTGCTGGGTTACCGCCACGGAACGGTAATACTGGGCTAACCAATAATAGCAACTAGCATCCTTAAGCGCTTTTCCATACATCCCCTACCGGCGGCATTGTTTTATCCTTCATCCTTCCATTCTTAAAGTTTTCTTGTTTTTGTCCCTATTTCTTTAAGCACACTCGACTTAATAACAAAGATTAGTTATACATCTTCATTTTATTTAATTTACAACAAGTGCACCTTTGACCTTTTCTTTACTTTCACCACTTGCGCTTTTTTCATTCTTTTCACCATTCTCACTCCTTGACACTATGGGAAAAATTATGGAGTGCTTAAGAGTTTTGGATCAAATTCACGGATAATGAAAGAAGGGGTTAAGCTCGGTTTGTACCTCTTCGACGAAAGAAAACATAGGCTAAAGGCCTAATGGCTAACTAGGATATACATTCAAGGTAGGTATGATAATGAAAAAATTCGGTTAAATCAAAGAAATGCCTACATCCTCTCGTACAATACACATCCTTCATTTCATGGTACACACCCCAGCAAGTTCTAGACAATTCACAATAGCATGGAATAATCGAACTTACCCACACTCATTGCACTTGCTCAACTCAAGACATATTCACAGACCCTTCAATCAGCTAATTACAAGAATTCAAACATTAAGCTCTAATCACCCCGTATCGAACTCTATGGCCTAGGTATTCAACATGTTTACAAAGGCACGCTTCATACTTGACCACCTTTCCATTCTAAATATCATTTACAACATGCAACAAGAATTTCGAACCATAAAGTAGCGACACGTTTGGGATAAAAACAAACAAAAGAAAAATAAATGAAAGAAAAAACTACTCCTATCGACTTCAAGTATTTTTAAGATGGTCGCCATCCATCCATCATAGAGAATGGTCACTACTTACGACTTCTCGTTCAATGGGACAATTCTCGGTAAAAGCACCGGAAAAAAAAGCCGAGAAACCAATCATAAATAATTCCAACGAAATTTTTTAAAAATATAGATCATTTCGATAAAAACAAAAATATTTATGACAACAACGCACAAAGAATCTACACAAGACAATAATGCCAGCTCTTCACATTAATTACAACACCGATTTACGATACAAAAACATAAACACAAAATCACAGGGTCAGATTTTTTTCACAGGCACAACAACCAAACATGAACATAAACAACAACAAAAACAAACCAGCACCCAACTACTTCCAATTTAATATCTTAAACCGAACACTGCCCCTTGTTCATAAATTCAAGATAGCACAAAAGTAGGTGGTGAAACTCCCTGATCAATCGAAGTATTCAATTTCTTCGTCAGGTGTCGCTGCCTCATCCCCCATATCTTAATCGCCCTCGCCGTCGTCATCCAACTCAATATATGAGTCTCACGGCGTGCCCTCATCGACATCGCCATCTACAAAGCCCACAAAAGCTGGCCCCACTCGACATAGAGCCCAGCATTTTCGCCGAAGGAGTAGTCCAAGTCGAGTTGCCACAGATCATCCTCCGTTGCCGGCCTTCCGTCTATGCGCACCGCAGCATCTGCATCCCAAACATGCGGGCCATATACTAATCATCCCAAGCATGTTGCTCGGCTAGTGTGAGAACCTGCCCGAGTGATGTCGGGTGCCTTGATTTTTGTGACGTCCATGGCACGCCTATCCATCTGCGGGATGTAGTCCAAGGCCTCTTCCTCAATATCCAGGCCCGTCAGGAACGTGGTCAGCAAGCCACCAAACCATACCTGTGCCCTTGATGCAAACGGGCTCTCTTCATGGCGGAGATGATCACCACCACGATAATCTCCACTTTCATCGTGGCATAGACTACACTGACACGATCCCGGTGACATCTGTCATGCACTTCGGGATCAGGCAGGAACACACAATGTTTAGCCAGATCCTGGCTTCCCTATTCATTTGCGAGTAGGGCAGTGTCTGATGGTAGCCCTCTCTTTATGCCTGGCTTCCACCGTGTCAGAACGGGCTCCACACAGAAAGTGCATCTACATCCGCATAGTGGAGTTATGTTCAGCTGCCGGAGGTTGTGGGTGCCCATGTCCTGCTTCCCCAAGATGGTGAGAGCTAGTATGCGATGGGGCTCAAAAGTGACAATTTGCCACCTTATCTTGATAGTGTGACCGCGAGCTGCCGTTCAACTTTTGCGTAGAACTCCTTTATTCAACTGAAGATTGCACTCCTTGGGCTCTTCAAAAATGAAGTTAAGCCCGATAGTGTCAATCCAGTGTACAATTCTGGGGAATTCATGCGCAAGTGGCTCCCTTGCAATGTGCTCCTTGGGGAAGTATTTGTTCTCTTGTGCTTCGTGTACCCACTTCTTCCCTTTGTCAGCCACCCATCGGGTTCCGTATTGACGGTGCTGGCCGGAACAACTGGTGCTGCTGGGACTACTGCTCCCACCCGATCCTTTCCCTCCCGGCGCCCGATGTAGATGCGCCTCTTCCTTGTCTTTTTCCCGCCGACATTGTTCCCGTCACATCAAAATGCATATTCCCAATGTTATTCAAATCAAAATTAGCTTCGGACTAAGGTTGCTGCTAGGTCACCCTACGCTTAGTCTTTTATCCACAATTGCCAACATTATGGCAAGATAACTTCTTTTTTCACTCCATATAAAAATAAAAACAAATAAAAACAACAACATGCCTCGCGCATTCGATAATTCGATGGAATAAATTTTATGTACTACTCAGACTGCACAGCTAATCACAATATTCATCACTACTATTTCATCATAGCACTTAGCAAAAATTTCTCTCAACAACCTATGCAAATTAACCAATTTCTATGCAATTCAACAATTTATTTCTCCCGAAAATCCATCGCTTTTTTAGCATATTCCATTAAGCACAACACAATTCACCTCACCCAACATGCACAACCTAAAAAAATTTCACATTTCAAACTCAATTTAACTTCTTCCTATTCACATACCAACCCTAGCTAGCAATTTCGCAAAAAATTCAATCCAACATGTATTTATCGAGTTCATATAATCACAACGATACTATGAACGTCAATCAACAATAACTTAACTGAATTCAAGCTCAATTTACACTTAGGGTAAGGTTTACTTCACCTCGCTCAAAAATCATAAGCTTTTAGCAAAATTGAGGTTGAGTTCAAGAACATAC
This sequence comes from Datura stramonium, assembly GCA_018107945.1. Taxonomy (NCBI): domain Eukaryota; kingdom Viridiplantae; phylum Streptophyta; class Magnoliopsida; order Solanales; family Solanaceae; genus Datura; species Datura stramonium. The sequence continues at coordinate 1,472 of JACEIK010003498.1, read as the reverse complement.
CTTTAATCCGATGATATCGAAGAAAAGTTGAAGAAATTGATCTCAGGTTCGTGTCACGTTGGGGAAGGAGGGATTTTAGGGGTTTGTCATCGAGGGAGAAGAAATGGGGAAATGAGGGAACAAGTTAAAAGGAGGATTACAAGGGGTCACCGGGTGACGGCAGACCCAACGCGAACAGCATCAATGTGTCACGGATGGTAACGCGGAGCACACCCTCCATGACACGGAGCCATCACGCCAACATTCTGGAATTTCTTAAAAATTCTGGAATAGGCTTCAACGTGTCACGGAGGGTAACGCGAGCACCTTCGTGACACGCAGCCAACGCGTGGGCTCACTGCTTCCACCTTTATTTTTTTTTTCTTACCGATTTTTCCTTTGCGACCCTTTGCATTTTTGCCCTCCGTTCAACCTGAAATTACTTCACAACAAGAAATTGGTTAGAATTCAAAGGTTTAAAACACAAACACAATTTTTTGTTTTTTTAATTTAAATTAATAATCAAACAATTCCATATGCATAATTAACTTGTAATCCTTTTTAATATTTTTTTAACTTACTAATTCTACTTGTCAAATACAACAATTTCAGACGGTTGCCTCCCGTGCAGCTCTTGGTTTACCGTCGCAATTAATGTCATTAAGCTCAATCATCCCTAGGGTGACGGCCGTTTTCTTCGAATAACGCCCTACCCATGTCCCCTGCCATACCGATGCTCATTAACTGCAACTGTGGCATCTCGATCTTCTTGCCACAACGCCGCTTTGGGGGTCTCACCGGTGGTTTTCCCACTGGCTCTCGTGACTCAACACTCTGAGCTATATCCGCTCGATCAAGCACGCTGATCACTGAGAGTTCCTCGTACACGGCCGGAAGCTTCATGGCCTTGTACACATCAAATACCTAGACCTTGTCATGCGGCCGCATGGTTAGCTGCCCTGCAGCTACATCAATTAGCTCTTTCCCTGTCGCCAAGAAAGGACGTCCCAAAATAAATGGGACTTCCGCATCTGGCTCAAAATCGAGCACGACGAAGTCTGCCGGGAAGATAAGGGAGCCCACTTGCACCAACACGTCCTCCAAAATGCCATCTGGTCTGGACAAAGAACGATCCACTAGTTGCAAGATCACTGTCGTTGGTCTAGGACTGCCTAGCCCCAACTTCTTGAATACCGATGTCGGCATCAAGTTAATGCTCTCCCAAATCACATAATCCGCAAGCTCGGATACTCTGCCCGATTGTAATTTTAATTGTAAAGCTCCCAGGGTCCTTCAGCTTTGTGGGCAACCTATTTTGTATCCGGGAAGTGCACTCCTCCGTAAGCGCCACCGTAGCATACTCAGTCAACCTGCTTTTGTTCGCCACGATGTCCTTGATATACTTTTCGTACTTCGGCACTCCCTGCAAAACATCAACAAGAGGTAAATTAATGTGTACCTGTTTAAGCACCTCCATGAACTTTTTGAAACAC
>JACEIK010003497.1:82106-96823 GCA_018107945.1 Datura stramonium | reverse complement strand
GATTTGTTGGGCCTTATCAGATTCGTCGAAGAATAGGCCAAGTAGCATACGAGTTGAACTTACCTCCAGAATTAGAGTCCGTTCATCCAGTTTTCCACGTGTCTATAGTGAGGAAGTATATAGGAGACCCCTCTAGAGTTGTTCCAGTTCAGGATGTCCAGGTTACGGAAGAGCTAGCTTATGAAGAGGTTCCAGTACCCATACTAGACAGGCAAATTCACAGGCTGAGAACTAAAGATGTAGCTTCTATTTAAGTATTATGGTGTAATAGGAACCGAGAGGAGATGTCTTTGGAAGCAGAGGAAGATATGCAAGTCAGATATCCTCAACTGTTCCAGACCTAATTAGCTAAAGGTACATTAGTATTGTTGTCTTTTGAATTGCCTTATATTATGTAAATAAATGAAATAACTGGCTTATGTAATGAATACTAGTGTTGTGTGGAGTACCTGTATTGGACTTTTCAGCGTTTTAGGATTTTTGAAATAGTCCATATTACAGGGGAGACTTTTCCAAAAATTTTCTAAACTAAGTCAAAGAAGTTGAAATTTTTGCAAGTAGAAGTTTACATTTAAGGACGAATGTTCTTAAGGGGGGGGGGATGTTACACCCCATAAATTCTTGACATGTAGATGACCTATTCGCATGTTGGTTAAGAGTTTTAGAATTCCATACGTGCAAGAAAAGGGCCCGGGGAGAGACCGTACAAGCACCAAGTCGGCGCGTCGCAAAGAAAATGCGACTTATGAATCGCATTCGACAAATGCGACTTAAAGGTCCAAAGTGTAAAAGCCCCCACTTCGGTTTTTAATGATAGAAATTCATAATTTAAAGAGAGTAAACAGAGAAAACAGCTGAGAACAGAGGGCACGAAGATTTCTTTAAAATTTCATCTGTTTACGCTATTAAACGCGGTCCAAACTTTAATTAATCTTTGGTAGTGAAGTATTAAGCTGCTGGGAGCATTCCTGCGGAGTTAGTTTCATGACATTCGTCCAGAGAATCTTCGTCCTACTGAGCTAAGGTAAATGGAATTGCTCCAAATTAGTGTCAATATACTCCTAGCCCAAAAGTGAGTATTTCTCCCTTCTGGATTTCCGAGAAATAGCGAGTTTTTGACTGTTTTTCGACAAGTCAAAGTTTGGGCTATATATATATCCAAAGTAGTATTTTCTTCCAGAACATTGATGAATTTAGTTCTAATTGCTATGAATGTGAATACAATTGGAAAAAATAGCTTATTATTGGCCGAGTTACGGCAGTTAGCCAGAAAACCGACAACTGAGGTATGTAAAGCTAGTTTCTTCGTCAAGTTAGTAATTCTAGTATAGTAAATTCCATAAGGATGTCCCAGAAGCCTAGTATTAAGTATGTTTGTACTATTATTCCATATTCAGAATAAAAGTCAGTAAATTAGTATTAAACAGCGAGATATTATTTCAGACTCAGTACCAGATTCAACTTAATTCAACCAGAGAATAAGAATACAATATCAGAACATGAAAAGTATTATCAGATTTATTATACATGTTATATGTGATTATTGTTTTTTGTTGAGACCTGATTGTGATATGCGGGCACCCTTGGAACTTCCTTGCCGCCCCAGGGTTAATACCTGTGTCGACTCGCCCGCCAGAAGGTGAGGATACGTCACTCCAAGGAGTGGCATGCCATCCGCAGTAGGACGAAGATGGGATGTAATATTTCCCATAGCATGCTGATCAGCATTATAGCATACCCTGTCGAGCGCTTGCGCCCTGGGCACAGATTACAGATTACAGATATAGATCTCAGATTACAGTTAAAGGAGTTCTCCGGACTCAGATACAGTTATAGTCAGGGGCCCAGAGAGCCCAAGATGCATACCCAGGGGTCCGGCAGGGTGCTCGTAGTTATTAGGTGAGTGGAGTGAATTTATTTTTTGATGGTTTGCCCCGGATAGGGGTATNATATATACATTTTACTTATAAAATGGATAGTTAGCGGGACGCCGCATCAACATGTATGAGTCTTATCTTCCTTCCAGTGCAGTTAAGCTCAGTATAGATTCTGCTATTTCAGACAGTTTTAGCTACCCCCTGTCATTTCAGCAACTATCAGTATTACTGTTTATCTTCAATTATGTTAAGTTTTGCTTTGCATACTCGGTACCAGTGGTACTAACGCCTATTTGGGGCGCTGCATTACTTGCCTACAGGTACTCATAGACGAGGAGCCGATCCCTCGTGATTCCAGCCAGCACATAGAGTTATCAACTCCTGTCTTCCGGAGCTAGACGATTAGAGGTTTATTTCTTTTCTTTTGTTGTACAGTATGGGTAGGCCGGGGCCCTGTCTCGACCATCTTATTAGTATTCTTAGAGGTTTGCAGATTGTATATTCCCTGTGGTTAGCTGTACCGGTCGTGTGAGGTCGTGTGTATGTTTTAGCTTGTTTATAATGGTCGTGTGGGGTCTTACTCAGTTGGTAGTGGTTACCTTGTCGGTCACGTAGCATATTAGCACCTGTTTTCTTGATACAGAAGTAACTAGACCGCATGGTGGCCTTATTGGCCCGCATAGGTACCTTTATACTACTGTTGTTCTGGTTTGCTGTTGTTGTCTTACAGGTGGCTATAGGCCTAATAGACCGGAGGTGGTTTTACAGGCGTTATATAGCCCGTTGGTTCCATGAACCTAGAGTTAGAGCCAGCCTGGCACCAGAAGTGCTTAGGCTCAGTAGTCCAGCAGTACAGGTCTCAATAGGGCACCAGGTGCCAGTCATGCCTCCCAAGACGGGGCGTGACAAACTTTGTATCAGAGCAGGTCGTGTCCCAGGGAGTCTGCAAGCCGTGCTAAGTAGAGTATTGTCTATGGATGTGTTGTGCACCATATACTATAGGCAGTGGGCTGCAAGGTATAATAGGATGGTTACTCTTTCTTCATATTCAATCATGTCATAGAGCAGTACAGTATAGGTTTGAGTCCCTAAAACTTATCATACTCTATGTTTACAGATAAAATGGCAGACCAGCGATACCTTGCCACAGGTAGAAGACTGGATACCGCAGCAGGAGAAGGCACCAGCAGGATGCCTCAGCTTCATTTAGAATCAGCCCGATCTGAGAGCGATACAGAGGCATCATCACAGCCTTCTCAGCAGTCCCCACCTTACTAGGAGCTATTCGGAACGACAACGCCTCCGACAACTCCTGTACCTACACCATCTGACCAGGAAATTTGAAGTGCAGTAGTGATGATGGCATAAATAATGGCTACTCAGCGCCAGTCAGTGCCACCTGTAACAGTAGAGTCATTCGGTGGGTCTGGCAGATCGAGGGTCCGAGAATTTTTGGCACTAGGTCCCCCGTAGTTCACAGGGTCGGATCAGGCAGAGGACCCCCAAGATTTCCTAGACCAGATGCAGAGAATCTTCCAGGTCATGCATGCGACGTCTACAGAATCAGTTGAGTTAGCGGTATTCCGGCTGTGGGATATTGCTGTGTTGTGGTATGAAAGTTGGGAAAGGTCCCGAGGGAGAGATGTTGCCCCTCCAACCTGGTCCAGCTTTTTGGAGCCCTTCCTTGATCGTTATTTGCCATGAGAAATTCGATAGGCTCGGATGGATCAGTTTTTGCACTTGGAGCAGGGGGCGAGGAGTGTGCGGGAATACGCCCTACAATTCGATTCCTTGGCCCACTATGCTCCAGCTTTTGTGGACACCATTCCATCTAGAGTCCACCGGTTTATTATGGGTCTGAACCTAGAATACATTTAGGCATGCATGACAGCTACGCTGCGGGGGGACATGGGTATTGCTCGGGTGCAGGCCTTTGCCCAGTCAATTGAGGGCCTTAGACAGCGGCAACAGGACAGTAGACGTATAAATCAGGAGCAGCGCCGCAGGGATAGATCAGATGAAATACAGAGGGAGATTCAGAGAGGACCCAGACCCCGGTTGTCAAACAGGCCACCTAGACCCCCACCTCCATCACAGCAGCAGAGGGGTAGATTTATTCGCCGAGGACAGTCAGAGTCTGGTGGCAGTTCTCGAACGGTGGATTCACCTCAGTAGAGGAGGGCAGAGCAGAGCAGGTACACACCCCCACCTTACCCTATTTGTAGTCGACCCCACATTGGAGCTTGCAGATATGGCTCCACAGGGTGTTATATATGCGGGAAGGAGGGTCATGTGATGAGAGACTGTCCATCCAGAAGTCAGGGTAGCAGAGAAAATCAGGACAGGGCGTCGGCAGGGCCGCGAGCTCCAGCAGCCTCGGCAGGGGGTAGGCCCTCAGGTCCAGCAGGTAGAGGCCGAGGTAGATCAGGGGCTTCAAGTTAAGATACGGGCCCAAGCCGTACCTATGCATTACCAGGGAGGCAGGACTCAGAGGCGTCTCCAGATATGGTAACAAGTATGATGACTATTTGTTCGCACCCTGCTTATGTATTGATTGATCTTGGGTCTACTTTGTCCTACGTTACCCCATTTGTGGCCTGAAAGTTTAGTGTTGTACCAGAGTTGCTTCAGCAACCCTTTTCAGTATCTACACCCATCGGTTACTCCATCATAGCCAAAAGGGTTTATCGAGAGTGTACAGTAGAGGTTGCTGACCGTCAGACTACAGTAGATCTGGTAGAATTAGAGATGATTGATTTCGATGCCATTATGGGTATGGATTGGCTTGTGCCGTGCTACGCCAACGTAGAATGCTGGACCAAGACGGTCCGATTCCACTTTCCAGGGGAGGTAGTACGAGAGTGCAAGGGCAGTACAGCTACGCCAAAAGGTAGGTTTATTTCCTACCTTCAGGCGAGGAAATTAATAGCTAAGGGATGCATTTACCACCTAGTCAGAGTCCAGGATGTTCGGGTAGAGCCTCCAACTCTCTAGTCTGTTCCAGTGGTTAATGAATTCCCTGACGTATTTCCAGATGAGATACCTGGTATTCCCAGAAAGAGAAATAGAGTTTTCAATTGATTTACTACCAGGCACTCAGCCCATATCAATCACTCCGTATCGTATGGCTCCTGCTGAACTCAGAGAATTAAAGGAGCATCTAAAACATCTGTTAGATAAGGGCTTTATCAAGCAGAGTACTTCACCTTTTGGTGCGCCAGTTCTATTTGTGAGAAAGAAGGATGGATCACTCCGCATGTGTATAGATTACCGGCAGTTGAATAAGGTTATAGTCAAGAATAAGTATCTGCTTCCCAGAATAGTTGATTTGTTTGATCAGTTGCAGGGGGCCAGATATTTCTCCAAAATTGAAATACGATCCGGATACCATCAGGTTCGAGTTCGTGAAAGGGACATTCCAAAGACTGCCTTCAGGACTAGATACAGCCATTTTGAATTCCTAGTCATTTCCAACTCATCAAACCACTGGAACCATTGCTCGTCCTCATGTAATGCAATTCTTTTCATTTGAGAAAATGGGAAACATGTCAAATATGAAGGTACGTATCAAGGACCAATGAGCCGAAGACAACCCAAAAACACTTACCGACTCTAGAAAAAAGAGAAACAACTCCCCCTAAAGTGTGAAAAAGTTTCAAGAGGTAACCACAATGAATAGCCATGATTCACAACTTCTTTCATTTTTCAAAACAAGGGGATGGTTTATCGAATTAAACACACATAGTTTCTCATGTAATAATCATTTCACATTCAAAGCCTTACTTGAAGCTCACACTGCTCATGCCTTAATCACATCTTTACATCATGCATGTCCTCAAAGGGAGTGATGTCACTCACTACAAGAGAGAATCCCCTTTTTTTTATCATAAATCAATGCACACACAAGGAATTACAGAATAAGACCATCTCACTCACTCTCACAAAAGAATTCTCCATGCACACAACTTGACCGATGAACTTTCCCCTCATGTAACTCGCCACTAATGTAGAGAAACTACACTCAAAATCAATTAGGACTTGCGGGTTATGATGAAGGCTAGGGGTAAGGGTAGGACAAATGTTTAGCTCCTAGAACCTCTCTAATGCCTTTTTGTGAAAACTTTTAACCTCCTATCAAACTCTTTAGATCACTCCGCCTTGTTTCTCCTTTTTCATCATCTTCATCTTTTTTTTCTCAAGGGCCCTCCGTGTAACTCCTTTGGCTCTCACATTAAGCCTCACATAAGCAAGAGGTAATACCATTTCAGTATTAATTTTTCTTTATTTATGATTCAAGATTTCTCAATCCATCATTTCGTTCATTTTGATTACAATTCGGTTCTACCTCGCATTTAAGCTCATCACATTTCTCCCCTTCTTGTAAACCCCGAAACATAGAATTTTTTCCTCCTTCCCTTGATTTCCTTATCTCTTCCTTTGTCTTGGGCTTCAAGTACCCATTATTTTCGTTCATTTATCACTAGCAATTAGGGAGGAAGGGCACCAAAGAAGAGGATTACAAAAGGACATTAGGCTTGTAATGTGGTTTCCAAGAATAAATAGTCCAAAGGCTCAACATTGTCTAGCATGAGACGACGTTTCGAAGTTCATTTTGGGTAAGGTGACTAACTAATCAATAGAAAGCCTAAAATAACATTTTAAGTGCAGTTACATCTAGAATTTCACCTTGAGTCATACTTAGGGCAAGTTCTAGACAAGCAGAGATGCATGAGACTTATTCAAATGACCTTACCACATAAGGCATCACAACCAAAGAGTTCATACAAGTCATTATTATCACAAGATTTCTATTCAAGACAATAGAGTATGTGAATCCACAAGCCAAATAGGGAAGATGCAATGTGTGACAAGAAAGTACTATATTTCCCATTCCAAAATGCCCATTTTTTTCAAATTCTGTTTTCATGCCACATAAAAACTTTTGTGGTACCTCTCAAAAATAGTTTCACAAAAACTCAAAGAAAAGCATGGCATTTTCCTTAAGAAATTCACCTCACAATCTATCATTAGGAAATATCACCCGGTTCAACAACAAAAAGAAAAGAAAAAAGAAATTGTTCATTGTGAAAGGACCATGGTACGAAGAAAACCTTTGGAGTTTATTCATTATCTACTATTCACAAAGGCTAGAATCAAATTGGGTCTTGATCTTTTAGTAATTCAAAATGAATACCCACNCTTGATCTTTTAGTAATTCAAAATGAATACCCACTCATTAGCATTAATAATCAAATTTAATTTTTTTCTCACTTCATCCGTTTTGAGCCCGACAAAGGCTCAACAATTATTCACAAAATTTTAAAAAAATTAAATTGCCAGGCAAGGACAACATCAAACATTGTTAAAATGAGCCCGATAAATTCTCACAAATCCTAACAACTCAAAAAGAAAACCCCAACAAGGGCCACATCAATTAATCAACAAAATGAATTACCACCACAAAAGAAACACTCATCCCACCTCCAACTCAAACAATACATTTTCCCTATTGTATGCATACAAAACAAAGAAGGTGAGAACTTCCTGAAGTAGTCACTTGTCATCATCCTTATCATATTCAGCTTCAACCTCCCCATCCTGCCCTTCATCTCCTAGGTCCTCTTCCTAATTCCCTAAGCCCTCGAACATGTTGTCGACGAGGCCTCGGACTATAGATGGGGCAGCAGTGGTTGTGTCAAGGGAGCTCATGTCAGGCACCTCCATGGAGGTCCGACCTTTCCATTCCCTTACTTCAATCCAGAGAGAGGTGAAATCCCCCTCCACAAAATCCACACGAGAGCATAATTTTTTCAGGCTCTCTTACATTGATTTCATCGTTTGGACAATGAGGGAAGGGAGACTTTTGGCCAATCTATGAAGCTGACTATGATGCAAATAAGTCATCTCTACGAGTTTGTAGAGGATACATGGATGGGAATATGTGAAAGGAGGTGAGGCTCCTCTAGTAGGGGCTTTGCCTAAAGCTTGTCTCGATGCCTCTAGGTATGGCATGTTAAGATTGGGAACCAGTGGGGCTTTCTCAGAACCATGAGAGAAAGATCCTTCTGGAACATCAAATGCTTGCATCCGCTTCCACTTGCTCTTAGGAGCATCTGTGTCCTTTGTTCTATCTACTATGATAAAAACTGTTGAGGAGTTAGTGGCACTCCGACTTGTAGGTATAGCTGAGATATAAAGACAACATAAGGCATTGAGGTGCTGGCTTGCCTCGCTTTTCTCTTCATCTGAACGGCCACAATATCCTGAAAATTTAAATGGACCCCTCTCATGATGCAGGTGATCAAGATAGTTTCTTCCAAACTTTCCCTCTTCTCATTCTTTAAATGCATAATATGGCCACAATGAAGTCCAACCACATCTTGACTTCAAACTTTAGATCATGGCGAGAAATTTTGCCACCCATAGTGGTCGTGAAGGGTGTGTCTATGGCAATAACTGGAGCTATCCAACTGAACTAGTTCTCCTTATCAGCAATTCGGGTTGCATACTTAGATCCTATATCAAGATCATCCTCCAAGAATAGATAATTAATAGCTGCTAAAGTGATATAAACCTCTACACCATGCACCATGACTTAAGGCAGGTAGGGAATGTCGTAAACCTAGCCCTTATGATGTATGTTGTCCCGCCTAGCCTGATAAGATGCGTAGAATTTAGGGACGAGGCTAGGGTATAAATTCGAATGTGGAATTGCAAAGGCATGCCATTGGCAGTCATTAAATTGAGCTATGATGTTGGGGAGGTCACCCCGCAGCCCCACCAAATCCAACCGCTTCTCAACAATGATTGATCACCCTTTGCAAATTTCATATTGCCCATTCATGTCGGGCACACAGAATATAATGGATTCTCGGGAGTTGGTGGGTGTTGCAGTCGCCTTTTCCTTCCCTTTTTCTTTGGTGAAGGATGAAGTTGGAGCCTTGCCCTTACTCGGGTTCCTAGATGAATTCATACTCTACAATACCATGTTAATGGAATACTACAATATTTAACAACTTGCATATATTCTATGTAAGGTGAGGAAACTTAATAATTGGATGCAAAATAAGTAGAAATGTTAAGATGTTAAGCACTGGCAGGATCGGCTAGACACCGGCGAGACGCAAATGATAATCCGCGAAACGCTGGTTAACTATAGAATAATAACAGACACTGAGAGCACATGGATCATATGGTGACACACTGGAATTTCATCGGTCTTGACTTGTGAAATGCCAGTGTAACGCGAGTCTGGGACAGTGGCCTGAAGCACTAAACCTCGACCGATATTTCATCCGGTGTTTTGGTAGGCCTGACCAGGGGTTTCCTGGTGGACGCCTTGCAGCGAAATTCAACCCAATCAGAGAGTTCACAAGATATTCAGATTTAAGACTTACTTAACATAGAAACAACCAAATAAGGAAAACTGACAATTTACTCTTAAGAAAGATGTCACTCCATCTATCGTAGGGTAAATTGTGCAATTTAAGCACATATTGGGCTACTCAAACTTCACCCTCAACTAAAATCCAACACACTGAGAAGTAAGAATTTTCCATAGACAAGACCAACATTTTCATTCAATCATTATCTCACTCGCGCACATACATACAGAATGAATAATAGAAAAGTACGAACAAGCTTAATCGTTGGGGTAATAGAGACACATGAGTGGGGGCATTTCAATTTTCACAGCTCAAAATAATCCATATCTTAAAATCAATTATCAAAACCAAAGTAAGATTTACATACCAAATTGATTTGAGAACAAAGAGAGGAGAAAGATGAAATCTTGACAATGGAGTTCCACAAAGCTCTTTCTTGCCTTAGTGTAGTGAGAAGATTAATGAGTAGTGATGAAATAGGGCGAATAAAGTGTGGGTTTTATAGAAGAGAAGGAGTGAAAGGGATTGATAGGTGGATAGGTGGATTTAATGGTGTTAATATGGAAAGGATATGTATGGGAAATTTAAAAGGAGCAATGGGGAAATAGAAAGGTGGAAGAAAGGGTTTATGGCAATTAGTGGGCTTTTTACCAGTATTTTAAATACCCGGGTTGCATGTGATCCATGGAGCAGTCAAAATTTTAAAAGATGGACTTACCAGCACCCGCTTTTGACTAGCAGTTCGTCGTATCTCATGTTGGTGCCCATTACCCTTTCAGTTCACTGTTAATCAATCGATGATTATCCGGCGGTGTGCAGTTAGCACCGACGGTTCGCCGGTGAGATCGCCAAATAAATCCCAACTTCTAGGTATACTAGCGTGAGCCAATGCTACACTAGCGTTTTGTGGATTGGTAACGGTGTTCCACTGGCAAGTTGCCGGTTTCCTTTCTTCTCTCCCCTTATTTTATTCATCACTTGCAATAGTGTGGCGTTCTGCATGTGTGCACTAGCATTTCGCCAGTCTAATGTCGTGCCTGCCCTGTTCTTCTTCTCCATTATTTGTGCATCCAATCATCCTACAAAATGAAAAACAACAAAACATCAATATATTCAACGTAAAAGTGCTTGGATTGCCTCCTACGGAGCTCCTTAGTTAACGTCATGGCATGACTGATACCTTCTAAATTTTCAACATTCCGGATGATCATCCTCCAATTCATTGTCATCATTGAAAGATTCATAATACTTGTCTTCACCATGGAGCACTACTATGACCTTACATTAATTCGGGGGCTTGATATCCTGGCATATATTGAAGGTGACCTCGTCACCACCTACTCTGAACTTAAGCTCCCCAAGCTCCATATCAATTAAAGCCTTTCCCCTTGCTAGTAGAGGTCGCCCCAAGATAATTGGCACCTTGATGTCTATCTCACAATCCAACACAAGGAAATCAGTTGGGAGTATAAATTTATCCACCTTCACAAGAACAACAACTAGCACTCCAACGAGTCATTTTATTGACCTATCCACCATCAATAGCCTCATAGAGCTAGGTTTGGGACTCCCTAAACAACTTTCTTGAATATCATGAGGGGCATTAGATTGATACTAGAATCAAGGTAACACAAAGCCTTATTGAACATGCACAAGCCAATTGTTGAAGGGATGATTAATGCCCCAGGGTCTTTACGTTATGGAGCAAAGTTGCTAGTCATCACAGCACTACAATTATGGGTCACTTCATCAGTGCCCATATCTACCACCTTCTTCTTTTTCAAGAGTTCCTTCATAAATTTTGTGTATCCTAGCATTTGCACCAAAGCATCCAAAAGCGGTATATTGATGGATAATTTACTGAACATATATATAAATATTCGTAATTGAATATACTCCTTTTTTTCTAACCGTTGTGGATATAGCAGGGGAATGCTTACTTCATGGTCCTTGTCATTAAGAGCCTTCATGCCCGCATTCACATGAACATTATCCGAGGGAGTCATATCAACATCTCCCTCATCTTTCCCTTCCTCATCATCACTAACACTTGGTTCTTTTTGCACCTCATCCAACACATTATCATCAATTTCCTTCAGGGAATCAACATCCTTGGGCTTCACTCCCACATCCTTCAATACCTTACCACTCCTAGTCATGATTTCCATACAATATCCATCTTTCTTGGGATTCAGAACAGTATCACTAGGAAGTGCACCTTTCATTCGGGGGTTCATTTGTGAAGACAAATGGTTCACTTACGCTTGAAGGTGTTTGATTGAAGTCGAGTGGGAGCTCAAGGTTTTGAGCAAGGTTAGACACCTTCCCTTTTAACCATCTAACCCCATTGTCAGTGGATTCTACTTTCTTCAACACTCGGGACAGCGTGTCCTCAATCATTGAGATTCCTCACTAACCCCATACTTTCCTTGAGGTGATTCTACTTTTGGAGGAGGTACATAGGGGTTAGTACATCGATGATATCACTCTCCTTCGCGATTTTGCTCTCAATTCCCCCATCGATCATTTCTCTCCCACTATCCAGGATTATCACGGTTTCTACAACATTGATTCTCCTTCCTTGGGCACCAAGGGTCCACCTTGATACCCAGGGCGAGAACCCTCCAATTGTCCTTACATGTATTGGAACTCCTCCTCATATCTCGTGGGTGAATCATCATCATCAAACTGAGCATGGCTTTCAGCGCTACAACATTCACACTCCTTGTACCAGTCCCATCACATGTTTTGTCATCAACTCTAGCTGGGTCATCATTTTTGCAAGAGCTTCATGTCTAGGCTCATCTCTCATCCCTAATTCCGCACTCACGAGATTGGAAGAAACACCACTAGAAGATACCTATGCTTCTCTATTGTGTCATGCTCGGTTGGTTTTCGTCATCCTATCAAGAAATGCCTTGGATACTCCATAAGGTTGATCCATGATGGATACCCAAGTCAAATTATTTTCCACAGACTTATTGATAGAATCCAATGATCGGTAGAAGCTTTGAAGTAGAATCCATCGGGTAAGCCATGGTTTGGACAAATGGTTACCTTCTTCTTAAACCTCAACCACGCCTCATGGAGTTATTGCCCCGCAAGTTGTCAGCAACTAGTAATGCCATCCCTCACCTGCAACATCCTCGAGGGAGGAAAGAACCTATCAAAAAATGCATCCACGAGTTCATTCCAGGAGGTAATAGACTCGGGAGGCAACTCCTCAACCACACAGTTTCTTCCCCTGCGAGTGAAAATGGGAAGAGTCTCAATCTGATTGAGTCTTAAGTGATATTTATAATGCTGAAGGGTTGACAAATGTCCAAGAACTTGAGGAGATGCCCATTTGCATCCTCACTAGTCATTCCTCTTAAAAGTCCTTTCATTGGAAGTAAGTGCAGCAATGTACTAGTCACATAAAAAATCGCATTCCCTACCATTGGAGCAAGTCGAATTGCACCTGTTACATTGGGCATCACGGGGTCATCATCCTCATGATTCATATTCTCATCCACTGAATGTTCTCCTTGAATTGAGTGCTGGCTCATATCAAGATCAACCTAGAAGGCACCGACCACAATTGTAAACTCAAACCAATTAAGATGCAAGATCAATTCAAAATAACAATAACTAGAGGCTATCAAACTACATTCCCCGACAAGCGCCATTTTTTATAACATCCAAAATACACTCTTCTTTACAAAGAATGTACAAGGTCATTGCTATAACAAATAAACCTAACGGGTGTCGGGGTCGAATCCCACAAGAATGTAAGCTCATCACACAATAGTCGTCTATTAAATTGAACTAATTCGCTTCAATGTTTTAATACAAATAAGTAAAATTTAAGGGAAACACAATTTATAAAATAAAATATGGATTTTGATATTAAAAAAGGGGCAATGTATAGAAAAGACTACGTGAGAGACTACTAGGGGTGTTATATTAATAAGGGCTTCAATGGGTTTGAATTGTTAATTGCTCCTATCTTTACTCAACAGTATAATTAGCTTTCGATTAGGCGACATATCAAGTTTCTCAACCAATTAGAAGTCTTATACCTTAGGTTTACTCAAATCCCAAGGTTTCTCTTCACAACAACCACATCAACTTGGGTATGGATTCACTATTTGTAGCTCCAATCATTAATGGATGTGTAATAATGGATTTTGGCTTGTCTAGCCTAACCTCACATAATTACCACCCAAATACCCATTAGTGTTTCCTCATCCATACCTTAATTTACTTTTTCAAGCATAATTAAAGAAAGGAAAAGCAACCCATATTTGCAACTATGAGTTTTCAACTTAAAGTTTAGAGGAAACATTAAAATCACACTATTTGATTAAATATAAGATCAAATACACAATATCCAACCCAAATCAATCCCAATCATTCACACACCCCTAGCTAAGAATTTAGCTACTCATGTAAGTAAAGTAAGATATTGCATTCAACAACAATTCAATATCCATTCACAATCTTGAGTAATAAAAATTCAAGCAAGGTCTGAGCTCCAATGGAGTTTTCTACATTCTCAATGAAGAAGATGACTCTTTCTCTTTCTACTTCTCTCTACGTTACTACAAGACAATGCAATAGAATAATCAATCCCCTATAGAATGGAATGTTCAGTTTCACTATGGGATGTACAAAAATAGGGTACTGATTTTCTCCTTTTTTTCTGTGCTTGATATTTTTACCCCTTGTTGACGGGTGTCACTTTCGATTTATCAGTGTAGGTTCGTGAAATGCCAGTCAGTCCTAGCTAAACGACAGTGAGATTTTGGGTTCTTCTATGCTTGCACCGATGAACTTCAGTGAGATTTTGGGTTCTTCAGCGCTAGCACCTGCGATTCCCCCATGCTGATCCGCGGACCACCTATCGGTCATAATTGATGGAAGTAAGTTCTTTAGCACTTCAACATAGCACCAGTGGTTCATCGATGCTGATCTGCGGTCCGCCGGACTCCATCATTCATCGGCATAGTAGATGACTACGGTTGACCGATGTTCGTTGGTTTCCCTATTGTGGAGCATTGTTCCTCAACTCTCATTTCATGGTATTTTCTCAATTTCATGTTTTTCTCCATTCATGTTAAGAACCTGCAAAGGTCAAGGAGAAAAACCATAAAATCCATCTTATTGACTTAAAAACTAAACAAAAACTCATGTTGAAGAGCCTAGTGAGTTGGTAAATTATCAACTCATCAATATTCAATTATGACTAGAACCTCATGTATTAGACTATCTCATGCTCATGATTTTAGTTTACTGTTTTGTTTTCATGTTTTACTTATCGAACAAGTGCTTACCATATACTTTTATGCTATATCATCTCATAGTATAGGTTCGGGTAACATGATCTGATGACATTAGTGTGTGGCTTATGTAAGTTTTTATGTCATTTCTGGATCGGAGTACACTATCTCCCTCTTAGGAGAAAACCTCCACT
>JACEIK010003497.1:0-79808 GCA_018107945.1 Datura stramonium | reverse complement strand
TGTTCGACCATGTGCACTTGCGTGTAGTTACCAAAACAGCCTAACATCGTTCGTACTTCTCATTGTCACTAGTGTGGAAAACTGGGCCCTATGACAACAGACAACCCAATGACTCATTGTTAGAACCAATGGGTCATTGCATTGACTCATTGTCAACACTGTTGGGGCCTGGGACTTGGTTACGGGTGGTAGCAATGACTCTTTCGTAGGAACCATGAGTTGTTAGTTCAACTCGTTGGTCGGAACCATGAGCTGTTAGTTTAACTCATTGCCCGGGATCCTACGGACGATAGGAGGACTCGTTATTCCTTCCAATGGGACGTCCTATGCCTTGTTTTTTCCCCCAAATGGAATCTACTGACCTAACAACGACTCAGACAACAGCCCGTTGGATCTGACCATGATCCATTTGTCTGGGTCATTATACAATAAATTTTCTTGTTTCCCATGGTTTTTCTTGCAAGTTCTGAGTTTGTCCTAGGTATTTTTTAGGGTGTTACAATTTGTATTAGGGGGTTTTACTCCTCCAAATACTTTGCATTTACCGAATGGTAACCTATCTTAAGCAAAAATAAAAGAAAACATAAATGAGGATATAAAGAATGAAACTTAAATAAAATCAATTAATCTATTCCTAAACAACATTCCTGGCAACGACATTTTGATGACGCTCAAATTGCACCTCTGAAGAAGTATAACACGAAAGTTGTCGATAAAGAACCCAACTAAAAGTGGGGTTGATCCCACGGGGAATATGGTCAAGATATAGACTAATGCTAGTATTTAGGCTTTTGGTTCAATTATACATATAGGGGGATTTTAAACAAAATAATCATGTGAGAGTATGGTGAATTGGTGTTGTGATCAAAGTTATGAAATTATCTAGGGAAATGTTCCTCATGGCTTCTTAACTAGGTCAGTTTATTACACCGTGACTTATCCCAATACTTAGCTTCTAGAACTGATAAACTATATTCATACAAATAACTCATTCGTCCCTATTAGATTACTCAATTCAATTAAAAAGTTAGGTCTCATGAGAGATATCACTTTATCTTTTATGAATAGTTCCAAATTAACTTTCTTGCAACCACAGCTCGAGTTATTCAATGAAACTTAATTTTAAAGATTTGTTGTTCTTCTTTTTTTTTTCTAATCTCTACTTCTCTAGGTTCAAGCAAGAAGAGAATTTGGGCTAGTCCTAACTTTGTGCACCATTAAAAAGCATTAATCATGAAGATAAGAGCTATACAGGCAATTCGTATTGGTTTAGAATCACTTTGTGTTAACCCTTGTTTGTTATTCCACCATGGTTCCCACAATCATAGTTTTGGAGGATTTAGCTATTCGTGATTTCAAGAAATAAATCAGTATACATAGAAGAAATCATAATTAAGAACTTAGAATATTAATGGAAGAAAATCCCAATAATCAATTATACAATCAAGCATTAATGAACCAAGAACAATGATGAATCCTCTCTAGGTTTTCGTGTATTTTGTTCTCCAAGTAGTGTTAGTAAACCCAAAAACCATGATTACAATCCAAGTGTATCATTTCCCTTAATGAAAATAACCTAAAAGTATATATACAATTAATAAAATCCTTTCCTAAATTAACAGGGATTTTGATGCCGTTACAACTATGAATCGGCGTATGCTTCCATAGTATGACTGTGCAACTTCTGTTTTTCTCAAGTACTGGAGGTTGAAACGATCCATACAATGTTACTAAGAGTCGCAGGAGCCTGTCGTTTCTTGAACTTCTGAAATCTAGCATCTATGATCATTCTTCTATAGGTCCTTCATACAACTCGTACCGTGCTGGTATGACCCGTGAAATACTTTTGTTCCCTGAGTATGCCAAATGTCCAATCATTTGAATCTCACTACTAGTCTTTCAGTATGGATCGTATGTTAATTTTATGACTCGTGGCCATTGGTTATACAATGTACTTTTCAAATGCACATCTTCTGATTTTTAACAGCAGACCCTTTGTACGGCTTGTATTTAGATGGTACTACTCGTACTGACAATTGTATGATGGCTCTGCACTTATGTATTTTTCTCTGATGTTATGCTAGGATGATAGGCATGATCCGTACTGTCACTTGTAACAAGCCATTTTTCGCACTTTTCATCTCCTTTCCCAAAATCCGACTCCAGGACCTGATTTCCCTCCAATCAAAGAAAAAGAACCTCATATCTCTATAAACATACCTAAGACCAAGTATTTTTCCTATGTTATAAGCATCAAAAGTTTCATAAAACCATGGCACATCAACTTTCTACAAGAACCACACGCCTCACACATCATCTTGACATGAGGCTAGTAGTATTCCATGACTATGATTCTCCACACTAAAGCCCGAACCACCAACCAAAATAGCACCTTATACACACATTTACCATCATATCAACAACAGGAAAAGATTGAAATAACAATATAACACAAATCTTCACAAAACAACCAACAAACACGTCGATACCTATGACAACGACTATTGAATTCATGCCGACAAAGGGAAGGACCAGCCTAACATACCTTAGATTCAAGCCTAGATGAGCCCAAGCCTTCAATACCATGATCCTATTGCGAATAGGCTGTCCAAGATTCTTCCATGAACACAACCAACAAACTCAATGAAGAAACAAGGCAAACGAAGCTTAACCGACAAGATTCATAAGAATTAGATGGTAGAAACTCCGATACAACAACCTAATAGGGTTACCGCACCTATAATTAGCCTCCAAAACTAAGGAAAACCAAAATAAGAAGGCTTAATAACGTCTTCACCACGTAATATCCACAAAGAATCCGAAAAAGACACCAAAGCGCAAGCTACACGCAATTCCCGACTTCTTGACATTAAGAACAATGTTGAACCACGGATTCCTAGGGCCAAAACCATCAAGAACATGTGAGGAAAGCTTTGGAGAGAGTTTAGGATGAGAATACTTTTGAAATTTGGATAATTATCCAAGACACAAACCAAGGGACTTAATAGTCCTCCACTACCTTAGCTATTTTTTGACGTGCCTGCTTGTGCGATCTCGCGAATATGCAAATATCTCTCTATTGTAAAGTCGGATCGATGAAAAATTTAATGCATCAGAAACTATACTCATAGAACTTTAATTTGATAGGTCTTATCCCCCTAAATCCTTATTTATTAGGAGAAAATACTCAAGATATTTGACCTAAATTTTAGAGAATATGAAGAAGGAAATTTGCGATTACTTTTGCCAAAGTTTGTTCTACAATTTGATTGATGTCCAATCTTTAATAAGATAATAGAGTTACTCAAATACCTCATAATAGTTTCGTCTTAGCCTATTGAGTACTCTTTGTACTACCTCAAAAGAACGAATTTATCGCTCAAATTATGGGGGTTCTACCGTGCCAATAGTAGAAAACCCTTCTACGAACCTTCTATAATAGCCTGACAAACCCAAGAAACTCCTAATTTCAGTTGAAGTTGTGGGTCTAGGCCAATTCATTACTCCTTCCATCTTCTGAGAGTTTAGAAAAGCCACTGACTTCAGCAAAAACTCACACTTAGAGAACTTGGCACATAACTACTTATCCTGAAGTGTCTGCAGGACTATTCTGAGATGACTAGCATGCTCCTCATCCCTCTTGGAGTAAACCAAGATATAATTAATTAACACAATAACAAACATGTCCAAATATATCTTAAACACTCTGTTTATGAGGTTAATAAATGTTTAGGAGCATTAGTCAAACAAAGCACTTAACAACAAACTCATTATGACCACAACGGGTTCTAAAAGTTGTCTTGGGAATATCACTTTCCCTTACCTTTAGTTGATGATACCCCGATCTGAGGACTATCTTGAAGAAACACTTGGCACCATTAATGTGGTCAAACAAGTCATCAATTCTAGGAAAAGGATACAAATTCTATATGTTGACCTTGTTCAACTATCTATGATTTATACACATTCAAAGGGTACCATCATTCTTATGCATGAAGAGAACTGGAGCACCCCAAGGTCAAACTCTATGGTAGATGAAACCCTTATTTAAAAGATCTTTTAACTGCTCTTTTAACTCTTTCAAATTGGCTGCTGCCATTTTATATAGTCGAGTAGAGATAGGTTGAGTATTAGGAATAATAGCGTTTCAAAAATCTATTTCCTTGTCTAAAGGGATTCCTACAAAATCATCAAGGAAGGCCTCAGGGAACTCATTAACAATTGGAACTGACTGAAGGGATAGAGTCTCAACATCATAGCCTCTCACTCACACTAAATGGAAGTCATACCCTTAGAGATTTATTTTCTAGCCTTAAGGTATGAAATGAAATGATCCTAAGGCATGAGGGGATTACCAACTAGCTTATTTAGAAACTGGAACCCTACAATTCGGGTCCTACCATCAACTGTGGAATAATAGGAATATACCCAATCCATGCATTGAATAACATCAATGTCCCCCATATCAAGCTCAATCAAGTCACTTGTGGTGTCTCTATCATGGACTTAAATTGAAAATTTTCTATAAATTCTCTTAGCTAGAATTGACTCACCAATCGGAGTAGAAACACTGAAAGGCTCTAGAGTTATTCTAAAAACTTTTTGAACATAACAACCACATATGGAGTCGAAAAATATAAGGTAGCGCCTAGATCAAGTAAGGCATAAACATCAGCGGATAAGATTTTTGATATAGAGTAATAACATCAGGGGAGTTCTCCAAATCCTATTATGTAGACATAACATACAAATAGATTTGACCTCTTCGTTTCCCTAAAGTAGTGCCCCTTTGGGTATCTTTGCTTACTGATGGAATAAGTTGGGCTCTGTTGCCACTATTTCACTGTCTTAATAGGCAATCTCTTAGATAGTTGCCTATTGGCTGCATCCATAACATCTGTTGTTACCCAACCGACACTTACCTAAGTGTGCCTTACCACACTTACCACAAGGTTGTTGTCACTAGGTTCCCTGCACCATGCCATCCAGTCTCTATGATCTATGCACATTCCTTTGAATCTAAGCTGGAGCATTAGCTGACTGTGTAGGTCTAGAGGACCTCTTCCTGAAGAAGGACATGTTTCCATTATCATTCCTTTGATATTTAGCCTCGTTACCTGCTACCTTAGCTTTCTTGCTCTAGTGTTCTTCCTTGTCTTTCTACTTGTTGTGCTTATACCATTAGTCTAGAAATATCCATTTCATTGATCAGTAGAGAGCCTTTGTGTTCCTTCTTAACACGTTTACCCAAACAAAACACGAACTTCTTCATTCTTTCCCTCATGTCTGGAGCCATGTGTGGAGCATATCTGGACAACTAGATGAACTTAAGGTAGTAATCCTTCACACTCATAGTACCTTGCCTTAGATTCACAAATTCTACCGCCTTTGCCTCCCTTAGTTCTTAGGGAAAGAAATGGTTCAGAAAAGCATCCTCAAAATTGTCCCAAGTAACTGGAGATGCATTCCCACCTTTACCTTTCTCCTATTGGTCATACTAGACATTAGCAAAATCATTAAGTTGGTAGGAGGAAAACTCGACTCCCTTTATCTCAGTGGCATGCATTGCCAGCAGAATCTTCCAAATTTCATCAATAAACTCCTAGGGGTCCTCATAAACCTTAGATCCTGTGATGACTGGTGGGTTCATCCTTAGGAACTCTCTAATCCTTGATACTCCTGAGTCATGTGAACTAAAACTAGCTGGTGTTGAGTTTTGAAGACCTGACTGAGTAGCCACCAGTTGGGCAAGCAACTGGATAGCTCCTTTGAACTTTACCTCTGAAGTGCCCGTACAAGGAGGCTGATGAATTGGTGTATCTAGGTTCCTACCACTTGTAGATGGTCCATCTTAGGCTCAAATGCAAGATTCCTTAGTTGGAGTGCGGGGCCTATTTTGGTTTGCGCCCTTATTGGTGGAGGCATGTTGACGGCCTTCCTCTAACTAGCTGTGCATTTAAGAGGCATGATTTGAAATATGCAAATACATGAATTAGGAGGAATACTTTATATAGTCACACTCTATCGCATGATCTAGAGTACGAAAGAAGGGAAGTATTTACTAATACTTCATAGTCTCTTCATCATAGATATGGCGTGCTTCACACCGATAAGAAGGACACTACTATAAATGGCTTAATAGACACCCTAGGACTCTTGAGAACCTAAAGCTCCGATTCCAAGTTTGTCACGCCTAATGTATAGACCCTAGGCATCGATTGACACTTAGACCACCTTCGTGATCCAAGTGAACCTTTAGACTAGGTTATCATTAGTTAATATCTCAATAAAAAATAACCAATAAATGATAGAAAATGTGGAAGTTTGAACATAGTGAGATGAACATAATAAAAGAGAATTCATTGTATAACTGATATAAATTTAGAAAGTAATATTATTGAATCATCTTCTTACTCTATCTATGAATCCTATATAATTAGAGAAGGGGCGTTGTGATATAACTCCCACGGTGACCTCAACTGCTATAAATAAAAGACTCAATCAAAATTGTGATACTCTGAATGTAGGAGGTCTCACCAAAAGCTGATTGTAGATGAAGTCCTAGTGAAGCATTCCTTGTTGTTCTTGTCTTCCTGGATCTACGTCATAATAAGATGTAGTGCAAAAGTTGCATCAGTACATGAAATGTACGGTTTGTAAAATAGCTAATGCCCAACTATCATAAATGAGCATATGATGCCTAAGTATCTCGCTCAAGTTGAATGAGCCGTTGAAAACCTTGCCAAGGTAGAGGAAGATGACAATCTAGGATCAATTTCAATTAAATTCCTTACTAGGGACTATCTTTGAGGAATCGCCTGAACCAAACACGATTCTATCCTACGTTGGCTATGTAGATATGGGACTTATGGGTTTTCTAAACCCTTTCACCCATTTTGGTGCTAAATACTCCTCCCAAAAAAAATTTCTCATGTGCTAATTCCTTTCTTAGGAAAACATCAAAACATAATTGTAAAGCACTTTAGTTACACATATAATGAATGTTTAAGATCATCTGTGGATCCTTTTGCTTAAAATCACTTTAAACATTGCTTATGAGTCTCTTGATCAAAACATCATTAAAAATGTCAATGGAGAGCCTCTCGATCAAAACCATCTTTAAACATCAATAAGGAGCCTTAGCTCAAAAACATCTCTTTAAATCTTGGGAGCTTCTAGGCTTCAAATACCTCATGAGTTTCAAAAAATAAGTCTTTACATAAGCTTTTGAAAACCATCTAAGACATACTCTCTTGACAATATGCTCAATCTTTATGAAAATAATGCATTTACTTGAAGACAGATACTTACAAAATCATGCTTCTTAATATCATGCTTTCATACAATTGGGTCCAAGGATAAGTGTAATACCCCGGATAATTTGAGCATTGAATCCACATATTCTAGGAGTAATTAATAGGGTAATAAGGAAGTGTTATGAGGTATTTGAGTAACTCTATGGTCATATTAAAGATTGGATTTCGATCAAGTTGTAGAACGAAATTCAGCAAAAGTTATCGCAAAACTTTCTTCTTGAGATTCCTTGAAATTTAAGTCAAATGTATAAAAGCTATTCTCCAAATTTATAAGGAGTTAGGGGGTGTACGAACTAACAAATTATTTAGTATAATATCCAGAACACTAAGCCATTCATCAGTCCAACTTTGGAGTAGAGCGATATTCGTGTTTTCACAAGACTGCCCAAGCAAGCACGTCAGAAGTGGTCTAAGGCGGTAGATGACTATTTAAGTCCCATTGGTCAGTTTTTTCTCATCCAAATTCATTTTCCAGAAACCCCCTTCGTAAGAAACCTCTCCCTAACACTTCCTTATGTGTTCTAAGTGTTCTTAAGGTAGGAAGCCATGGTTTAACATGGTTTTGATGTCTGGAAGTCAAGAATCAAGTGTAACTTGTGTTTTTGTGGCTGTTTCTTGGTGAACATGCTGGTAATCCTTCTTCATTTGGTTTTCATTAGTTTTTGAGGTTTTTTATTGTGTGTTAACCTTGGTAGGTCATTGTCTCGGAGTTTCTACCATTGAATAACTATGAATATTATCGTGTAAACATCATTTATCTTGTTTAATTATTGAGTTGTTTTGGATGCATTTTGGCAATAACTTGATGCTTATAAGGGTATAGGTTCATCATAGCTCAGGTTTGTCGACAAATATAACGTATTTTAGGCTTGTTCCTCCCTTTGGCGGCAAGAATTCCATAACCGTTGTTGTCGTTATTAACTTGTGTGTTGGCTGATTTGTGAAGTTTTGTATTATTTTATTATTTCACCATTGTGCTAATTTATATATGATGTTATATGTGTATATGACATTATGGTTTGGTTTGTGACTCGGTCTTGTGTGCGGAAGGGCGTAATCGAGGCAATTGTTCAGCTTTTGTTGAGGGCATGCGTGAAGCTTGTTGTTCATATGGAAAGTTATGGGTTTATAATAGTTAAGTTTGATTGTTGTGATGATCTTTTATTATATTAGAGTTGGCGGTCGTGTTGACCGTGTTGATGTCATGTTGACGACTATGGTGACGCTTTTCTTGGCTTGGCCATGTCCCTAATTATTAGTGGTGAGTAGAGCGACTTGTGGGCTGCTTGGGAATCTTGGGGATAAACTATTTAGGATGGTGATCCTTAACTCAGTTAGTGGCTGGTCGGTGGACGGCTAGATTGTGGCTTTTGAACATGTATTGTTATTGTTGTTGATTGTGAATGTTGTGATTTTATGATTCTTTGTGTGTATGTGGTGAGGCCCTTAGGATTTGTAGATACCCAACACTAAGAGTAGGTCCGACCGCGGGGTTGAGTCCAAGGGGTAGAAAAACTAGCCTATTGATGAGTTATGTTTTCCTCCCAAGGGCCATTTTGAGACATGCAAGATGTATGGAGAGGCATATGCCTCCATAGCACTGTATATTTCAGTTTCTAACCTTCTTAGGATTTCTATAGTATCTTTCAAATGGATGGAGCTCTGCTAGCTATGCGCAGCTGAGAGAGGGTCTGACAGTTCTTGTTTGATGATGTTGATTGACTGGTGTTTACTTTTGATTTACTTGGAATTATTTTATGATTTTTGATTGTGGTATGTATTACTTGATATCTATGGATGCTAGATGTTGGCTGGTGATAGTTGAGGCCATTGAAAGGTCTAGAGGTGATAGCAGGTGAGCTGTGTCGGTTAGGTGTTGTGTGATGTCACTTATTTGTAGGACTTTCCAGGCTTATGGGGGTCAGGTAAGTTATTTTTGTATGTTTGCTTGTACTTGCAAGGATTATGGGGGCCAAGTAGGTTTTATGTGTTTACGGGAGTTGATTTTCTCCTCCTGCGATATCCAATATATCTTTTGATCTGTAATATAAGTTTTCTAGTTGTTTTTGCCTTACATGATCGGTACATTATTGTACTGATTCCCTAGTGGAGCATAACATTTGTTCCTGCAAGTGATGGTGGGATGGCAGTTTGAGATCTTGGGTGTTAGGTGGAGTTTCAGCTGAGTTAGAACGCTCTAGGTCTTTCAAAGTCACCACTTGTTTGAGTTAGGGTAGTTCGAGGCCTTGTCCCAGATAGTTCACTATCGTTGTGTTCATAGAGTCTTGTAAACAATGTTTTGGTGTTATTATGTCAAGGCCTTGTCCTAGATAGTTTAGTATTGTTGTGTTTATAGAGGCTCGTAAATATTGTTGTGGTGTTAGTAAGTCGTTGAAGGCCAGGTTAGCTTAATTGTATAGTTGTTTTCCATTATGTGGTCTTGAAAACACATTGTGTATATATTAGTTGGTCCGTGAGCCAGCTTACGTGTTGGTATGTTATTTACTCTATTTTTATATTTATTGTGTTGTCGAACCATATCTGTTCTGGCTTGTTCTATTAGTCGGTTGCATGATTCGCTCGGTCAAGTGCTGCACTGGGTGCCAGTCACAACTCCCTAGGTTTGAGGCATGAAAGATTTTTTATAAGAGATATTCATGTCCTAGGGATTCTATGATCCATATCTAGTACAGTCTTATTTATGTGTACATTGTGTAGTGTACTTATAAACAGGAGGTTACAAGAAATTTAGGATTGTTACCCGTCTTTCTGGATGAAAATCATGTGAGAAGTCAGATGTCGCAGGAGTCGAATCTAGACTCACGTTTGCTGACTTGTGCAGGGATGCTTGTAACTTGATGAATTTTAGCTGTCCAGTGGCTAGATATGGAGGCAAGTAAGATTCCTGTTCTGAGTATGGTTATAGTCTTGTCGCACCTAGGCATGGTGCAAAGTTTCATTGTTTTGAGTAGTTGTGGTAGACGTTCCTTTTAGGGCTATATCGTGTTGTGATAGTGTTTGGGTTGAAATTGTGTGTGTGGTGCAATATTCGAGGATGAATGTTTCTATGCGGGGAAGGATAAAACAGTTGGGATAATTAGAGCGATAAATCCATACATTCATGGTAGGACTAAGAGAACTTAATAGGCTTGTAAGGAAGTTTTATCAGTTTTTTGAGTCACTCTATTGTCATATTTGATATTGGACATTGATTAAGTTGTAGAACGAAATTCGGCAAAAGATATCACAAAATTTTCTTATAGAGATTCCTTGAAATTTTGGTTAAATGTCTCAAAGATTTTCTCCCAATCTATAAGAAGTTAGAGGGTGTACGACCTTTAAAATTAAAAGGTCTATGAGTCTAGTTTCCGTAACATTAATTCGTTCATCAATCCGACTTTAGAGTAGAGAGATTTGTGCTTTCGTGAGACTATGCAAGCAGGCACGACACACGTCGTCTAAGGTGGTGGAGGACTATTTAACTCCCCTTGATCGGTTGTTGGTCATCCAAATTCGTTTTCCAGAAAATCCCTTCATAGGAAACCTCTCTCCAACTCTTACTTAAATGTTCTCAGTGGTCTTATTGTAGGAAGCCATGGTTTAACAATATTTTTATGTTGAGAAGTTGGAAATCGCATGTAACTTGCATTTTGGTGTTTTTTCCAGGCTTCTGGTGGTTATATCATGGTGATTCTGTTGCTAAGCCTTCTTCCATTGGTTTTCATTAGTTTTTGAGGTTGGCTATAAGTGTGTCAACCTTGATAGGTTGTTATCTCTGTGTTTGTACCATCGAATTTCTATGAATCTTGTCGGGTAAGCTTCATTTTTCTTGTTTCACTATTGATTTGTGTTGGCCGCATTTTGTCAGTAACTTAGGTTGCTCTTAGGAAATAACATGATTCTAATAAGGCTGGAGGTTCTTCTTAGATCTGGTTTTTCGACAAATCCAAGGTATTTTAGGCTTGTCCCTCCCTTTGTCGGCATGAATTCCATAGCCATTGTTGCCGGTATTAACGTGTGTGTTGGCTTTTTTATGAAGGTTTGTATTATGTTATTATTTACCCATATTTCTACTTTCTATATTATGTTAAATGTGTATATGAGATGAAGGTTTGGTTGGTGACTCGGTCTTGTGTGCCAAGGGGTGTAGTCGAGGCAATTGTTAGGCTTTTGTCGAGGGCATGCGTGAAGCTTGTTTTTCTTATGGCAAGTTATGGGATGCCTATGTGAATAGTTTTAGGTGATTATAATGGCACATGAATAATGATTTAAAATGGCTAAAGTTGATGGTTGGGACAATCTTTTATGATATTAGAGTTAAAGGTCGTGTTTGCCTTGTCGATGGCATGTTGACCGCCATGGTGATGCTTGGGTTGGCTTGGTTGTGTCCCTTGTTGTTTGTGGTGCGCAGAGTGGCTTATGGGGGTCTTGTAAATCTTGGGGGATAGACTGTTTAGGATGGTGATCCTTAGCTCAGTTAGTGGCTCGTTGGTGGATGACTGGATGTGCAAGAATTTTACTATGTTGTGATAGTCGATGGGTGGTGTTTGAGAGACAATTGTGGCTTTTGAACATGTATTGTTATTTTTGTTGATTGTGAATGTTGTGATTTTGTGATTTTGTGTTTGTATGGGTTAAGGCCCTTGGGATTTGTAGATACCCAACACTGATAGCAGGTCCGACAATGTGGTTGAGGCTAAGGGTAGAACAATTAGCCTATGGTTTAGTTAAGTCTTCCTACCATAGAGTCGTTATGAGACACGCAAGACGTATGGTGAGGTACATTCCTCTATAGCGATGTATATTTCTGTTTTGAGCCTTCTTGGGATCGCTATTAGCTCTTCCGAATGGATGGAGCATTACAAACTGTGCACAACCGAGAAAGGGTCCAACACAGCTTGTTTGCTGATGTTGATTTACTAGTATTTGGTTTTGATTTAATTGGAATTATTTTATGATTGTTCATTGTGGTATCTATTACTTGATAGTTGTGGATGCTGGACGTTGGCTGGTGTTAGCTGAGCCTATTGAAAGGTCTAGAGGTGAAAACATGTGAACTGTGTCAGTTAGGTGTTGTGCGATGTTGTTTACTTGTTGAACTTGCTAGGCTTATGGGGGCCAGGTAGGTTCTATGTGTATGTTTTCTTGTACTTGCTAGGCTTATGGGGGCCATATAGATTTTGTGTTTTTTAAGTTGATTTTCTCCTTCTGCGATATCTGATATATCTTTTGATCTCTAATAGGATTCTTCTAGTTGTTTCTGCCTTTCATGCCCGATACATTATTGTACTGATGCCCTATTGGAGCACTATATGTATGCCTGCATGTTATGGAGGGATGGAAAATCGTGATCTTGGGTATTGTGTGGAGTTCCAGCTGAGTTGGTGCACTGTAAGTCTTTCGGAGTCACTAGATGTTTGAGCTAAGGGTAGTTCGGGGCCCTGTCCTGGATAGTTTACTATTGTTGTATTATAGAGGCTAGTAGACATCATTGTGCGTTAGTATGTTGTTGAAGGTCAGGTGGGCTTAATTTTATAGTTGTTTTCCTTTATGTGGTCTTGACAACATATTGTGTACATATTAGTTGGTCCGTGAGCGAGCTTCCGTGTTGGTCTGTCATTTACGGTAATTTTATAGTTATTTTGCTGTCAAACCATATTGATTCTTTCTTGTTCTACTGGTTAATTGCAATGTTCGCTCGATCAAGTGTCGCACTGGGTGTCGGTCACAGCTCCCTAGGTTTGAGGTGTGACAGACTTGGTATCAGAGCTATTCATATCCTAGGGAGTCTATGAGCCGTGTCTAGTAGAGTATTGTTTATGTGTACATTGCAACATGTACTCATAAACAGGAGGCTACAGGAAATTTAGGATTGTTACCCTTCTTTCTAGATTGAAATCGTGAGAGAAGTCAGATGTCCTAGGAGTTGAATCTAGACTCACGTTTGTGTAGGTATTCTTGTAACTTGATAAATTTTAGCCGGCCAGCGGCTAGACAGGGTAGCAGGTAAGATTCTTATTCTAACTATGGTTATAGTCATGTCATGCTTTTGGATGGTGCAAAGTTTCATTGATTGGAGTGTGTTGTGGTAGTCGTGCCTTGTATGTCTATATTGTGCTATGATAGTGTTTGGGTTGAAGTCGTGTGTGTTGTCCAATATTCGAGGAAGAATGTTTCTAAGTTGAAAAGGATATAACACCTCGGATAATTTGATTGATAAATATATACTTTTGAGGTAGGACTAACAACACTTAATATGTTAATAAGGAATTGTTATGAGGATTTTGGGTCACTATATGGTCATATTTAATACTGGACATCGATCATGTTGTAGAACGAAATTCGGCAAAAGTAATCCCAAAATTTTCCTCTTCAGATTCCTTTAAATTTAGGTCGAAT
Source organism: Datura stramonium (assembly GCA_018107945.1). Taxonomy (NCBI): domain Eukaryota; kingdom Viridiplantae; phylum Streptophyta; class Magnoliopsida; order Solanales; family Solanaceae; genus Datura; species Datura stramonium. The sequence goes on along the minus strand of JACEIK010003497.1, from coordinate 66,093 downwards.
ATCTCAAATGTTTTCTCCTAATCTATAGAAATTTACAGGGTGTACAACCTATCAAATTGAAGGTCTATGATTGTAGTTTCTAGAACATTATACTATTCATGAATTCAATTTCGGAGTAGAGATATATTCGCGTTTTCGCGAGACTGTGCAAGCAGGAACGTCACAAGCGGCCTAAGGTGATGGAGGACTATTTAAGTCCCATTGGTCGATTGTTGGTCATCCATATTCATTTTCTAGAATCCCCCTTCATAAGACACCTCTCTTCAACTCTTCCTTAAGTGTTCTAACTGTTCTTAGGGTAGGAAGCCATGGTTTAACATGGTTTTATGTCAGGAAGTTGGGAATCACTTGTAACTTTCATTTCAGTGTCTTTTTCAGGCTTCTGGTAGTTGGTTCATGGTGAAGCTGTTGTAAGCCTTCTCCCATTGGTTTTCATTATTTCTTGATGTTGTTTATATGTGTGTTAACCGTGGTAGGTTGTTGTCCTAGAGTTTCTATCATCGAATTTCTATGAATCTTAGTGTGTAAGATTCATTTGTCTTGTTTCATTGTTGAGTTGTGTTGGTTGCATTTTTGCAGTATCTTGGGCTCCTCTTATGCAGTAACTTGATGCTTATAAGGCTGGAGGTTCTTCTTAGCTCTGGTTTACCGACAAATACAAGGTATGCTAGGCTTTTCACTCCCTATGTCAGCATGAATTTAATAGTCGTTGTTGCTGGTATTGACGTGTGTGCTGGCTGTTTTGTGAAGGTTTTTATTACGTTATTATTTCCCTATTGTACTAATGTTTATATGGTTTTATATGTATATATGAGATGATTTTTTGGTTGGTGGCTCAGGTTTGTGTGTCGAGGGGCATAGTTGAGGCAATTGTTTGGCTTTTGTCAAGGGCATGCGTGAGGCTTATTGTGCTTATGGAATGTTATGGGTTGCTGGGCTGCCTATGTGAATAGATTTAGGTGATTATATTGGCACATGAATAATTATTTATAATGGTTAAGGTTGATGGTTGTGATGATCTTTTATTATATTAGAGTCGGCAGTTGTGTCGACGTTGTTGATTGCATGGTTAGAACCATGGTGACGTTTGGGTTGGCTTGGCCGTGTCCCTTATTGTTAGTGGTGTGTGGATCATCTGGTGGGCTTCTTGTAAAGTTTGGGGATATACTGGTTAGTATGGTGATCCTTAGCTCTGTTAGGGCTCGCTGGTGGACGGCTCGACGTGCGAGTATAGTACTATCTTGTGATAGTCGGTTGGTGGGGTTTGAGAGCATGTTTTGGGCTGTTTGAACATGTATTTATAATATTGTTGATTGTGAATGTTGTGATTTTGTGATTATTTGTCTCTGTGTGTGTTGAGGCCCTTGGAATTGGTGGATAATCAACACTGAGAGTAGGTCTGGTTGCAGGGTTAAGTCTAAGAGGTAGAGAAATTAGCCTATGGTTGAGTTGTGTTTTCCTCCCATAGGGCCTTTCTGAGACATGCAAGACGTATGGAGAGGTACATGCCTCTATACATATGTATATTCCTGTTCTGAGCCTTCTTAGGATCGTTATTGGCTCTCGCGAATAGATGGAGCTCTACTAACTCTGCACACCCAAGAGAGGGTCCGGCAGTGCTTGTGTAATGATGTTGATTGACTGGTGTTCATTTTGGATTTACTTGGAATTATATTATGTTTGTTTCTTGTGTTATCTGTTTATTGATAGTTGTGGATGCTAGATATTTTCTAGTGTTAACTGAGGCCATTGAAAGGTCTTGAGGTGATGGCAGGTGAGCTATGTCGATTAGGTTTTGTGTGATGTTTTTTACTTGTTGGACTTTCCAGACTTATGGGGGCCAGGTAGGTTCTGTTTGTATTTTTTCTTATAAATAATAGGATTATGGTGGCCAGTAGATTTTATGTGTTTATTTAAGTTGATTTTCTCCTCCTGCGATATCCAGTATATTTGTTGATCTCTAATCTAGGTCTTCTAGTTTTTTCTACCTTTCATGCTCGGTATGTTATTGTACTGACACCCTAGTGGGGTGCTGCATTCATGCTCACAGGAGATGGTGGGTTGGTTGATCGAGTTTTTAGGTATTGAGTGGGGTTCCAACTTAGTTTGTGCAGACTAGGTTTTTCGGAGTCGCCAGATGTTTTAGTTAAGGGTAGTTCGGGGCTGTGATGACATCCAAATCCATTTCTCGCTAGTAAAAAAATGTGAACAGTCCTTGCAATATAATTTTCCAACTCGTTAGTTGCGGTTGAATCCACTAGGAATAGAGATTGATGATACAAAAGTTGTTTTTCGAATTGAACTAAATCGCATCATTGCTTTAAAAATAGAAAAAAATGTTGGGGGATGGTAGAATCACAATTGGTATTCAACTTAATAATCAATCAATAAGGCAATCAACGTTGAAATAACAATATGAGTAAGTACTAGGGATGTGCTATTGACAGGGCATTTATCGAATTGGGGTTAATTTGCAAATCACAACATTACTTTCAAACATAAATAGTCGTGGACAAGGAAAAACTCTATGTTTCTCACCCACTTGAGTATCTCTTGCCTCTAGTTTCTCAAACCCCAAGGTCCCAAACATATCTACCACTACAACTTGGACAAGAATTGAACTATTTCTAGCCTCAATCCTCTGATGGGCATGTGAAAATGGGTTTTAGTTTTCTCTAGCCCAACTCCATACAATCTAAACCCAATTACCCACCATTATTTTCTCACTCATATTCTATTCAACTTTTTCAACAACAATAAAATAAGTAAGCACAACCCATATTTTAAACTATATATATTTCAATTATAATTCAGAGAAAATAATAGATTTATTCTAAATAAGTAATTCTAAGATTAAACTAGCAACACCCAATCCAATTTAGCCCCTATCATGTACACACCCCTAGCATGATATTTAGCTACTAATAGATGAAGAACAAGATATTATATTAAGAAATAAAACCAAATCATTCATGATCAAGAGTTAATGTCACGCTCAAGGTTGTTCTTCAATGGAGGTTTTTTTAGCTTAAGGAGGAGGAAGAAAATGAAGAAAATCTCTCTATCTTTTTCTTTCTCTAGAAATTCAAAACAATACAACATGGAATGTTGATTACGAGAATATTCTATTCTTCTACAAAAGGTGTGCTAATTAGAGAAAGTCTGCTCCTCTTTTCTTGTGCCTTTTCTTCCCATTTTGCCCTCAGTAGCGCATCCTTAAATATGAGGCACCTACGTTTCACAGGTGCTCATTCGTTGGGCGCAAGTGTCTCGCTGAGCTAGACTAGAACTCGTGAAAAGATCCTACATTTCACAGGTACTAACCTGTATTTCACAAGTCATCTTTTATACTTAGATCAATGCATCCTGCATTCGACCAGCGAAACCTGAATTCCGCAAGTTTCATCCTGCGAAGCGCATGTCGTCTTCTTCTAGCACCATGATTTTGGTTCAATTCATTCAATTTACCTATTTTATTTCAATACCTGCACAAACCAAAGAGAAAAGGTGTAAAATCCTCCTAAATGAATTGAAAACCAAGCAAAAGCTCATTCTTAAAAGCTTAATGAGTTGGTAAATTACCAACTCATCAAACCTCCAAACTTGAACCATTGCTTGTACTCAAGCAAGGCATTTCTTCGCAGCTGCAAAAATTGAATTAAGCATGTCACACCACAAAAGTTGGACACAAAGGACTAGTAGGACTAAGACAACCCCAAAATCACACACCGACTCAATGAAAAGAAAAGACAACAATTTTGCACATGCTCCAAGAGGTAACCATAAACAATTGAAATAATTCACAAGTGCTTCATTCATTCAAAACAAGGAGCATGGTTTATCAAAAAAAGCTCACATAGCATCTTAAGTCATTGTAAATTCACATTCAAGTCTTGTCTAAAAGCTCATTAGAGTCTTGTCCCAATAACACCTTTTACATCGAGCACATTCAAGCATGGTCCCCAAGAATGTGATGCCACTCACGTCAAGAGAGAATCTCATTTAATTATCAATTAATTCACACACAAAAGGAATTATAGAATAAGGCAAATACGCTCACTCACAAAGAAATTCTCATGCATACAACTTGACCCATAGGCTTTTTCTTTGTGTAACTTGCCACTAATGTGGATTTACTACACTGAAAATCAATTAGGACTTGAGGGTCAAAATGAAGGCTAGGGGTACAAACAGGATAGCTTTTTAGTTCTAGTGACTAGAACCTCCCTAGTGCCTTTTTGTGAAGACTTTTGCACACTTCATTTTTTATTGATATTACTCCACCTTTTATCTCTTTAATCAATATATTCAACATTTTTTCACAAGAGCCACCCTTATACCTTCTTGGTTTCCACTTTTATCCTTATCTAAGTAAGAGGTAGCACCTTTCAATCATTCTTTTTCTTTTAATGCATTCATTTCTTTACACTTTGGTGATACCTCATATTGGAGCTTCCATATTTTTCCCAATTCCTTTTTGCAAACCCCCAAAGTTAGGCTTTTTCCTCGTTTCTCCCTTATCATTCACCAAAACATTTAGGCATCAAGCCCAAACTTTTCATTTCTTTTCTCAATTAGCACAAGGGAGGATGGGTGCCAAAAGAGGGGTTTCAAAAGGGTACTAAGTTGGTAATGAGGTTCTCAATAAAAAGGGTTAAAGGCTCAACACATTGGCTAGCAAGGATGAACATTCAAGGAGGTCATATGGGTGAAGTGACTATCAAAAGAAAGCCTAAAATAATATTCTACGCCATCTACATCTAGGATTTTGTCTTCACTCACACTTAGGGCATGTTCTAGAGAACCATTCGTGGATGAAAATTAAGCTAAGAGCCTCACCACACAAGGCATCATATTCCAAGGAGTTCACACAATTCTTACAACTACATTAACAATATGACTTTAGAAAAGATAACATGTGAATCAAAATGTCAAACAAGGAATGCATAATTCATGATAAAATAGTGCTAAAATTTAAGATTCAAATGCCCCCTTTTTCCTAAAAATCCATTTTCAATGACATTAAAAAAAATTTGGTGGTGCCTCTCAAAAGCAAGTGCAACAACCAATACAAAGGACTCTAACTCGGCAATGTTCGCCTCTCAAAAGCAAGTGACAAACATGGTATCAGAGCACTAGGTTCAGATGTGTCCTAAGGAGTTTGAAAGCTGCGTTAGGTAGAGTCTTTTTCATGGGTGTGAAGCGCTCCACACTTATGACGAAGAGGCTACTAAACGTTTTAGGAAATGTTCCCTTCTTTCATGTTCTACGTCGTGCGGTCAAAATCTCTACATCCTTCTAATTCATGCGTTTCATGATTGCAGAAAATTTATTGCTCCAAGAAGGATAATCAGGAGGAGCAGAAATGATGAAGGCCACGGGGGTGGCAATGATGATGGGCGTCAGCAAGCCCTAACTGTCCAGGAGCCCCAAGCACCTGAGCCAACTGTCCATGTTGAGTTTTGGGTGGCTATTCAAATGCTGGTGCATGCCTTGACCGTCCAGGTCAACCAGAAGGTTGTTGCACTGGTTCCTCAGAACAGCAATGTAGTAGCGGTTTGGATCAGAGACATTTTGAGGATGAACCCTCCCGAGTTCACAGGGCCAAAGGTGGACGAGGACCCACACAAGTTCATCAAAGGAATTTTGAAGGTCACTCAGGTCATGGGAGTGAAAAGTGGGGAATGTGTTGATTTGGCCTCTTATCAACTGAAGGAGGTTGCTTACATTTGGTTCAAGCAAAGGAGGGATAGCAGGGAAGCGGGAGCAAGCCCTATCATCTGGGAAGAGATCCGCATAGCCTTTCTCGATAGGTTTTTCCCTCGGGAGATGAGGGAACTGAAAGAAACTGAGTTTGTCAACCTTAAGCAAGGAAAGATGATGGTATTGGAATATTCAATTGAGTTCACTCGCCTATAAAAATATGACACGAAGTTACTGATGGATCACAGGGCGCGGGTGAGCAGATTTGTGCAAGGAGTAGCTCAATATCTAGATAAGGACTACAGAATAGCCATGCTTCATCAGGATATGGACTACCCACAGATGGTCCTCTATGCTCAGCAGATGGAAGCAGCTCATATGGGGCAGAGAGAGGCAAAGAGGTCCAGAATTGATAGCCATGAGTTCTCTAGCCTAAGCCAAAGGGTGAATTTCACTAGCAGTCCAAGCACAGGTACTCCGCACAAGAGCCATCTTCAACCAGTACTCCATCTAGGCCACAGGTCAGTTAGAGGAGCAAGGGCTCAGGTTCGAGGAGTTAGAATAGCATGCACATAGAGCGAATATTCCCATCTTGTGCTACTTGGGGAAAGAACAACCCAGGGAAATGTTTGGTGGGCTCAGACGCTTGTTTCGGTTATGGCCAACCTGGACACAGACTTAGGGATTGCCCTGCAACTAGGCCAAGGGGTAGTGGAGCCCTCACTTCAACAGTTAGTTCAACCGTCCCAATAACACGTCAGACTCAATAGGGTGCTCTGACTGGCTCAGCTGCAGCCCAGCGCTAGAACTGGTTTTATGCACTTGGCTCTCAGCAAGAGCAGGAGACTTCTCTCGATGTGGTTACGGGTATGTTGCGAGTTTTTCATATTGATGCTTATGCTTTATTATATTCGGGAGCCACACTATCTTTTGTGACACCTTACATTTCTAGTCACTTTGGAGTCAAACCTGCAATCTTGTCCGAACCATTTTCTTTCTCTACCCTGGTTGGTGATTCAGTCGTAGCGAGGCGGGTATATAGAAGTTGCCCTATTACAGTGTATCATAAGATTACCTCCGTAGACTTAGTAGAATTAGCTATTGATTTTGACATCATCTTAGGCATGGATTGGTTGTTTGCATTTTATGCTTCTGTTAACTGTAGAACTCGGGCAGTGGAGTTTCGGTTTCTAGACGAACCGAATTTAGAATGGAGGGGTGGTTCAGCGGTACATGTAGGTAACTTTATCTCCTACATCAAGGCTAGAAAAATGATTTCCAAGGGTTGTATTTACCACCTTGTTAGGGTTAAGGATGTCACGTCCGAGACCCCGACCATTCAGTCAGTCCCCGTGGTGGGTGAATACCCCGAGGTATTTCCATATGACCTTCCAGGTGTTCCTCCCGAGAGTGAGATTGATTTTGAGATTGATCTTTTACCCGGCATGCAGCTCATATCAATTCCTCCTTAGCGTATGGACCTAGACAAACTGAAAGAGTTAAAGGAGCAGTTGAAGGATTTTCTAGATAAGGGTTTCATTAGGCCAAGTAAGTCCCCATGAGGTGCCCCAGTGTTGTTCGTCCGGAAGAAAGATGGTTCCCTTCAGATGTGCATTGACTATAGATAGTTGAACAAGGTCACCATCAAGCATAGATACCCTCTACCCAGGATCGATGACCTATTCGATCAGCTTCAGAGTGTCAAATACTTCTCTAAGATAGATCTCAGGTCCGGATATCACCATCTCAGAGTCTGGAAGAGCGATATCCCAAAGACTGCTTGTTAGAACCTGATATGGCCATTATGAATTTGTTGTTATGTCTTTTAAACTAACTAATGCCCCTGCAACTTTTATGGATTAGATGAAGAGGGTATTTAGGGCATATTTGGATATGTTTGTGATCGTGTTCATTGACGACATATTAATATACTCCCGGAGCGAGGAGAAAGATGCCGCATACTTGAGAGTAGAACTCCAGACCCTCAAAGACAACCAGTTATATGCCAAGTTTAGAAAATGTGAATTTTGGCTGAAATCGGTTGCATTTTTGGGACATGTAGTTCCAAGAGAAGGTATAAGGGTGGACTCCCAGAATATAGAGGTAGTAAAGAACTGGCCCAAACCGGTAAACCCTTTAGAGATCAAGAACTTTTTGGGCTTAGTAGGTTACTATTGAAGGTTCGTGGAAGGTTTCTCATCCATTGCAGCCCCACTGACAAGGATGACTCAGAAAAAGGTGAAGTTCCAATGGTCAGAGGCTTGTGAGAAGAGCTTCCAGGAATCTAAGGCCAGACTCACTTCAGCACCAGTGTTGACTTTACCGGAGGGTACCGATGGCTTCGTTGTATATTGTGATGCTTTGAGGGTTGAACAGGGATGTGTATTGATGCAGCATGGGAAAGTCATAACATATGCATCCAGACAGTTAAAAACTCACAAGAAGAATTGCCCGACCGATGATCTTGAGTTTGTTGCAGTGGTATTTCCTTTTAAGATATGGCGACACTACTTGAATGGGGTTCATGTAGATGTATTCACAGATCACAAGAGCTTATAATACGTGTACACAAAGAAGGAACTAAATCTTCAGCAACGAAGATTGTTGGAGCTACTAAAGGACTACGACATGAGCAACCTTTATCACCCGTGTAAGGCCAACGTGGTAGAAGATTCCCTTAGTAGACTTCCTATGGGAAGTGTGTCACATGTGAGGGAACAAAAGAAGGAGCTGGTAAAAGAGGTACATCGACTTGCACGGTTGGGAGTTAGACTAGTCAGCTCGACCGATGGTGGGGTAGTAGCTCAGAACGGGTCAGCGTCGTCCTGTGTAGTGGAGGTGAAGGCTAAACAAGATGGAGATCCAACATTTGTAAAGTTTAAAGAAGTTGTTCAATGTCAAAAAGTAGAAGTCTTCTCCAAAGGGGGAGATGGTGTGCTTCAGTACCAGGGTATATGTGTTCTGAACATGGGGGATTTGAGGAGTTTGATGTTGAATGAGGCTCATGGATCCAGATATTCTATCCATCCAGGTGCCACCAAAATGTATCATGCCTTGCAGGAAATCTACTAGTGGAATGGCATGAAAAGGGATATTGCAGAATTTGTAGCCTAGTGCCCGAATTGTCAATAGGTAAAAGTCGAGCATCAGAGACTGGGGGGTGTACTTCAAGACATCAGAATTCCTACTTGGAAGTGGGAAGAGATCAACATGGACTTTATAATAGGTTTTCCCTGAACCCATAGACAGTATGACCCTATTTGGGTAGCGGTGGATAGGTTGACCAAGGCTGCTCATTTCCTCCCGATCAAAACCACCGATTCAGCAGAAGATTATGCGAAGTTATACATCTGAGAGTTGGTTCGACTGCACAAAGTGCCCTTGTCTATTATATCAGAAAAAGGTACCCAGTTCACCTCCTAGTTCTGGAGATCTTTTCAAAAGGGACTTGACACCCAACTCAAGCTTAGCACGGCATTCCATCCGCAAATAGATGGTAAGGCGGCATGGACTATCTAGACTCTCGAGGACATGTTGAGAGTTTGTACTATTGATTTCAAGGTTAGTTTGGATGAGCATTTCCCCCTTATTGTGTTCGCCTACAACAATAGCTATCACTCCAGCATACTAATGGCACCGTTCGAGGCTCTTTACGGGCTACGGTGTAGATCACCCATTGGGTTGTTTGAAGTCAGTGAGGCTACGTTAGTGGGACCCGATTCAGTCCATGAAGCTATGGAAAAAGTTCATTTGATAAGGGGAAGGATGAAAATGGATCAAAGTCGCCAAAAGTCTTATGCAAATGAGAGGAGAAGGGAGCTTGAGTTCGAGCTTGATGATTGGGTGTTCCTGAAGGTATCTCCCATGAAAGGAGTGATTATATTTGGAAATACAGTAAAAAGAAATCCGCACTATATTGGCCCATACGGGATTATGAGGCGAGTGGATAAAGTGGCCTATGAGTTAGATTTAACCTCAGAGTTGGCTTCACTTCACCCCGTATTCACGTATCGCTCTTGAAAAAATGGTTGGGAGACCCAGCCTTAGTGGTTCCAGTTTAAAGTGTTGGTGTGAAGTATAGCTCAGTTATGAGGAAATTCCTGTTTAAATCTTGGATTGTCAGGTTCGAAGATTGAGGAACAAGGAAATAGCCTCAATAAAGGTGTTATGGAGGAATCAGCATGTCGAGGTAGCGACATGGGAGGCCGAAGCGGATATGATGGCTAAATACCCCCATTTGTTTCGTACAATCTTAGCTTCAGTTTGAGGTATCAATTTCTTCCCTAAAAACTCTATTCAATTTTTTATGTTCTATTCATGCGAAAAAGTTTGTTTTATGATATGATTTATATAAGTGATTTCTTAACTCAGACCAGTTATGTGGTTCTTTTCAAGGGTAGTCGTTCCGTCAGTTTTAGGCTTCAAAGTCAATGATTAGCATTTATATATATTGATTGTATGTTTCTGTTTGCTTCTTTTTACCCTACATTCGAGGACGAATGTTTCCAAGAGGAGATATTATAACACCCTGAAAGGGCCTACATATAGACCCAGGAGTTGACGTTTAAAATTGCAGAAAACCTGGAACTTCCACCAGTATGACTTGAGGTTCAAGTCGTGGTGAGGACCTACGACTCGTGACTCATGTCGTGAAGAAATTAGGAGCCTGAGGTTTTGTAATCGGCAGTCTCGTGAAACGTGGTGAGAAGGTACGACTCGTTGTTAGGAGTCGTGAAGAATATCTCAATGGTGCAAAGAGTGAGTCGTCGCGGGTCCTGGTATGACTCGTCGGATGAAACAACGAGTCGTGGTGAGGAGCTGTGGTTAAGTCGTAGTGGTCTGGGTGGATGGTACCACGATTGACAGTACAACCCGTAGGATGGTGGTACGAGTCTTGGGTCACCAGTCGTGGCCAAATTTATAAAGTTTGGAAAAAGGGGTGAAGTGACCACAAGAAGTAACCACGAGTCGTGACGTGATGGTACGACTTATGGTCGTGGCCAGAGTTGCTTTTCAGGGAAATTTCAGTGAGGGCAATTTTGACTTTTCTACACTTTTTGGCCCTAAACCATGTCATTTTGAGGTCTAAACAGGGTCTTTAAGGGATGGAAACTCCAGTTAGGTTCATTTTAGCAATTTCAAGTGTTGGAGAAGGGAGTAGGAAGGGTTTCAAGCCATTTTTCTTCAAGTTCTTCAAGCTCTCACTTAGGGTTCTTCAATGGAGTAGGAAATCGCAAAATTCCAGGTATGTGGGGTTTTTAATGGCTAGATTAGACCCTACGCATGCCAATTTCCTCACATTTCCTATGTTTAATTTGCTAAATTCTTGTGGATCTTAACCCCGTTTGCATGATTCCTCAAAAGCTTACATGAACTTGTGATATTATGTTTAATTTGCGGGTTTGAAGTGTTTGGACTGATCTTACTTGTATATATTTTATATTTCCTGATTTAAATCTCTAAAAGTGTGGATGCCCAATTATGGGGAAATTTTTTTCTAAATTTCATGGTCGAGATTATTCCGAAAGCATGAACGAATTTCTCTTAAATTTTTAAGCATGTCTTCAAGTTTCGATTTCTCATGCTATCATAATCATCTTCTTATGAATTTAAGCATGTCAAGTATGTTTGAAATTATGGTAAATGCCCACATGTTGCTTATGAATTATAACTACGATCTTGGCCAACTAACGGGACAAATTCCATGGCTAGAAATATAAGCTCTCATGTATGTTATGATTTCCATGTTTTCACTAGCCATGCATGTCATGTTATGAATGTTATGAGCACGTTTCTTCTTTTTCGGAGTAGTACATAACACCGAGTAGGTTTAGGGCCTAGGTTACTCCCCGAATCTTTAAACTACGTGCCACCGTAAGAATATGTTTGGGAACTCCTCAATTACTGTCCCCTATGCCCTATGTGGCCTTCATGAGTGATATCACGTCTTTCATGGTTCATACCCTCGGTAAGGTATGAACGGCCTCCTGACTAGGGGTACAAGTCGGTCTTCATGTGTGCTCATGTGAAGTATGTCTATTATAGAAATCTCCTATCGTTCCTCATGGTTTTGAAATATGCATGATTATGTTCTTTTGGCTCAAGTTATGATTTATGAAATATTTTTCCCCACATGTTATGACTTTGATGGGCTTATGAATATATATATTTTTTAAATATTACGCCTTACGATATACTTACGGTTTCAGTTTTATGATCATGATGTCCCCACTCCTATAATTTTTACGTTTTTAAGCATTGTTTTGCATTTCTTACATACTCAGTACTTTCCGAGTACTGACCCACATATTTTCAAGATTTGGTTTGCAGGTTCAGCATCTTCCCTAGCTTGAGCCGAGTTCCGCTCAGTCTTCAGTGGTGAGTCCTCATTATTCGAGGGCTTCATGTTCAAACCTTGTTTATCTTATGTTTTCAGACTATTTGGGTTAGTTGGGGTCTTGTCCCTTCAACCCTTCTTTTATGATTATTAGGCTTTCAGACTTATGTGTAGTATTCAGTCGTTGATGTTTTGATCTTGTATTGTTGTTTCCTTTATATCCCATGATATGATTTTCAATTAGTTTACGATTCATGAGTTATGTTTTCCACTATATATGAATGAATTAGTGTTATGCTCACGCTGTGGGTTGACTTGGGGTCTCTCGGGACTTCTTGTCCCGTGTCTACGTTTTGGGTGTACTCTCGTGTCGTGATGGTAGTTACTCCAAATTGTGGGTTCTAAAGAAATCAATTATTAAAGACAACTGTTAAAAATTTGGTTGAAATAAAGGATGAAAGATTACTAGGGTTTGTGTTCCCCATGGGTTCATAATTGCTTTGGGTATACATACGAGATCATCCCCAACGCTTACTTGTAGAAGTTATAACTTAGATTCATTCAAACGACTGGTTCATCCCTATTAAATGACTATACTCAATCATCAGGTCAGGATTCATGAGAGATTGCAAACTAACCATTATAAATATGTCCCAAATTTAACTATCTTGCGACCACAACTCAAGTTAATACAATGATCATCAAGATCAAGGCTTTTTTGTATTTCTCTTTTCCTAATCTCTACCTCTTTAGGCTAAAGCAAGTATAAGTGAATTTCTATAACTTATACCGCCTGTGTCATGACCAATCCTATGACCCATAGCTGATATGTATGGGTCATACCTTCTTCCTGTATGTCATTGAATGGCTGAAATTTGGCCAAGTGTTGGCCCTTGGTACTACTCATACATGTTTCCTACGAGTCGTAGTGTGCTTTCATGGTCTGACCATGAGGCTTTTCAATTTTTCTGAATTTCTTCACGTGTGCTATTGTACGACTCGTACTGTCTATCCATATCAGGAGACAACCTCTTATGAAAATCTTCTGAATCTTTCCACGACTTCAACACTACAGCCCGTACAAGCATTGTACGACTTGTACTGAGGGTCGTAGGATGCAATCTTCATACTTAGTCTTATGAAACTTTGCACAATCTTCAGTACAACTCATAGCACCATCCTATGACTCGTCCTAAGAGTTGTGACTTAAGCCTTTTTTCTACACTTTCAGGCTATCTTTTGCACCTTCTTGCTCCAACACCTATTTGTCCTGTAACAAAAGAAAAAGTGTCTTATATCCATGTAAACATACCTAAGACCATTCTATTTTCTTAGTTTTGATCATCAAAAGTGATGTAAACTCAAAGCACATCAGCGAACAACGTTGAAACCGTTCCTACGCCTTCGTAGCACATCAGGATAAGGGGAAGTCGCTGAAAGTAGTTCTGAAACTGCTCCTACGCCTTCGTAGCACATCAGATAAGTGGGAAGTCACAAAGTAGTTCTAGGCTTGTTATGAATATCTTGTGTTACTCTTTGCATGTTGCTAGTCCCGTAACCCCAAAACATTGGAATAAGAAACTCTATGGTGGGTTGTTTCAGAAGAGATCATTGACTGGTGATGTGAACGGTTGTGAGTATAAGGCTTGTAGTGAATGTTAGAGTTGAAGGAGGAGCTAGGAGTTAGTAATTTATCCCGGCTTTAATAAAGATTCAAGAGTTGTAGAATGATGGCTTTAAGCAAAGTGGGAGATGGTAAGTATGTGAGGCAAGTTGGATCTTTAGAATGCTAATAAGGATTTCAATCCCTAGTAGTTGTGGTATGTCAATCTCTTTAGATTAAGATAACCTCTCTAGTATTTCAGCTTGAAGCTTGGCTCTAACCATCCCTATGTGCGTACTTCCAAAATTTTTTAGTAGCCTCTTCAAATGTTGATGCTAGTTTTACTCTATAAATCCTTAAGACTAATCTTCATGTTATAAACCAAGAATGTGTGTTAAGTCATGCCTTCTAGTATGTTAAGCTCACCATTCTTTGTAGTTACTTAGCATCCCAAACAGATGAAAGTACCTCCTATATGTGTTCGCTTTAGATGTCATGAAGAACATGCGTCATGAATTCCCTTACTCCCAAGAGACCCAATATCATGAATCCTAGTTCACTGTTAGAAAGCAATTTGAGAATGAAGGCTCAATCTATATTGTCACTGTATCAGCTAAGTGCCAATTGAGGGAAAGAATCCTTCTCAGTTGTTCTATTTAGTCCCATGTTCGTTTCATTGTTTTTCGTACCCTCTTACGCCTTATCATGCATGTACGAATGGATATTCACTGAGATGTAAGACGCCCGAGGTCGATGCTCATTGGTTTCACCAGAATGACACTTAGGATTTGTATCCATCCCTATCCTTTCGCATGTCTAGACAACATTCAAGGATGAATATTTCCAAGGGGGAGATATTGTAACAAACCAAAAAGTTTCTAAGAACAAAGCCCCAAGAAATAAAGAAAGAAATTAGTTGTAAAGTGGAAAATTTGCCTCGCATGAAATGTGGGAATGACTTATTAGGTGACCTAATGGGTCGTGGTAAGACCCGTGAGGAGCAAACAGAGGTGCAACAAGATTCAAGGGACTACATGCGACCCAACAAGTCGTTAGTAGGCGAAGACTCCGCTAGGTCGGCCATCGGGGATGCCGGAGATCCAAGATTGTGTCCCCGAGGCAAAGGGTGACAAAAAATGACCAGTTGAGTCATCGTCTTGGCAACGACTCTGTCGCAAGTCGGAGAATGAGGAGTTGGAATCGTGGGTCAGTAGCAAAGGGAGGGAATCAAGAGTCTTGGGATAGAAATGATTCATGAAGCCATTGCTGCTTCAGACTCGAGAAGAAATTTTGAGAATGTCTAGTTGGCACCTACGACTTGGCACCACGAGTCACGTGCCCACTACTCGTGAGCACACTCGTAGGGACAAAAGTAGTGGATTTTTCTTGTGAATCTCCAAGGGTGTTATCATAATAATCCTATTCTTCTAACTCCTAAACTACATCATTTTTTAAAAAATCAGATGGGACGTTTTTAATGGTTTTTCTAGACTAATCTCTCATTCCCTCAAGATATTCCCTCAAATTCTTCTTCCTCTTCTCTCTCAAGCCTAAAGAGTCAAACTTGGGTTCTTCGAAGGCTTCAAAGGTTAAGTTATGGGGATTTCTTCAAAGGTGTATGTGTGCTTTCAACAAGGACATCCTTTCATCCTTGTGCCCCAAACTTTTATTTTAAAAACCTAAATCCATGATTCTAGAAAAGCATGTTCTAGGGTTCCAAGTTATGCATAAACTCTCATGTTTTTCCCTAAACTCTAAAACTCTCACGATTAATAGTAGTGCATGCTTAATGAGGTTACTTTTATATCTTTCCTAAAATTGTGTATATGTGAATAAATATGAATGTGGGATTTTCACCATGAATTAGTTTAGAATTTCTTATGGACTCTCATAAATCATCATATGCTCATCATGAAGTTATATCCCCTGAAAGTATATGTAAATCACATGGTAAAAATTAATTTGGAATATATGTCGATTGTATGTGTTGGAACACGATTGAACTTATGGCTTTGACCAATGTGAGTATGTGCATAAGCTACCTATGATTAAGATGTAAATGTTTTGGGTATGAGTTGAACCTATGTAATGGCATGATTATCGAATTTTCATCATGAATTAGAGTAAATCTCAAAATATGGGTTTCATGAAATATTCATGTGCTTTCACCATGATCACATTTTACATGCTTAAGGTATGAGTTGATTATATAAATTTTCCGTAGATCTATAATATATGAGATTTAATACACATATGTTAAAGTACTATTTTGACTCATGGATCTTACACGAATCTAAGATATATGTCGTACGCTATGACCTCAGGATTTGAATGTTATGGATGGTTGTAAAGTATGATGTAATTTGTTGAATGCTCATGTCTCTGATTTGTCGGGAGTAATTTAGACTCAATGAATTATTGGGATTCTCGTAGGTTTGAGAATGTTTTCCATAGTCTCGTCAGACTCTCCTTAACCGAGAATGTTTCCTTAGATTGGACTCTCATCAACTGAGAATGTTTCCCTTGTCTATCGGGACTCTCATCAGCTGAAATGTTTCCCTTAGTCCGGCCGTGACACTCATCACCGAAAATGTTTCCCTTAGCCTGGCCAGACTCTACCGCTGAGAATGTTTCCTTAGTCTATCTAGACTCTCATTAGCCGAGAATGTTTCTCTTAGCCGAATGCACTCTCTATATTAGAAAATTCTCCTTGTAATGTGGACTCTCCAAACCGAGAACATTTATCTTCGACAATGAGGGACTTCCCTTAGACAAAGCCAAGGAGTCTCCATAGCCGAGAATATCTCCCTTCGACAATGTGCACTCTCTATGTTAGTCACGTCTTCAATCCTCAATATTTGTTCAAGACGTAACCTTAAAGTTAATCATATTTTAGCAAAGGCTTTAAAAATCATTATGTTAATATGTGTATGAGTACTCGCATGTGGCTGTTATATCTCTATTCAGCTATATTACCATTTATGCAAATGTCCAGCTTACTTTCTTCTTGTATGCTTGCATGTTATAGTTTATTTACGCCTTCCCGCATACTCAGTACATTCCAAGTACCGACCGCACCTATGTGCTATCATTTCACATGATATAGATTTAGGTTTCTAAACTCAAACCCACGGGTTATATATAGTTCATTTTCCCCTCTCGCCCAAGCTTGTGGTGAGTGCTTCATCTCTTGAGAACGCAATTTATATTTTCATATGTTTCCGTGTAATCTGATTTAGGAGTTAGTTGGGTGCTTGTCCTACAATCTAATGTGGGCTTAGTAGAGGTTTTCGACTTGTCCATAGAACAATCTTTGCATCAAAGAGTTGTTACATTTGTTCTTACGGTTTTTAAGTAGACTCATTCGCTTAGCTCCGCTATGTTATGATTTCTATTAGTTGTTATTCTAATAGTGTTATGCTATAATCATGCCATGGGTCAATTTAGAGCCTCTCGTGGTCCCTTGTCTCATGCGTCTCGATCCGGGGCCTATGTTCAAGTCCTTAACAGTAGTTGATTTGAAGAACCTTTGGAACAACACTCAAAATATGATCAAGACGAGGTTCAAAAGATAAGGTTGGCAAATTAGCTAAAAAGGTAAGTGAATAAGAATTGTTGGAATAGTGAACACGAGAGTAATTATTATATGTAATGACAAATCTTGTTTGAAAAGAAGTAACATAAATACAGAAAGTAGAGCTAAAGGTTGTTAACTTAGATGATAAGGTTAAAATTGTGCATGAGTAGGGAAATGGTCAGCAAGATTTATCCTGGGTTTCAAAGACTTTTAGCAAAAGATTTTATAAATAAAGTTGTTTATGTTCCGCTTTTAATTAAGTTGATGAAAGGCCAAGAAAGTGTTAACTTAAAATGAATGATTAGAATTGAATATTATTGAGATAGTGACTCAAGTTAAAGAGAAGTTCTTCATCGTACTTTTTAAACAATTACCTTTGATTATTCTTCGTAAGAGTTGGATTATTTATTTTCAAGTTTTAAAGGATTTTTCTTGGAAGTTTATAAACTATTTATAATATCTCTAAGCTTTCCTAAGACTCTCATATTGTAAAGTTTAACACGAGCCATTCCTATGTTCCCTAAAGTAATCGTTATACCCCAGGAACCCAAGGATCGACCGGGAGTCAAAACCGAGAAACCGGAAATTACTCAGATCATAGGACGACCCGTGAGGTAGGTCATGGGAGGACTAAGAGCTTTTAGGTGACTCGAGGCCCAAGGCTCAGGAGAGGCCACGGCCACCATGAGCTCCTTTTGTCAGACCTCACGACTCGTGAGGTCACCCATAGGTTGGGGTATGGTTGTTCATGATTTTTAGGCGTTATGGTCAAGGGTGGTGCACTACGAGTTGTGGTCAGCCACCACGGTTCGGGATCCCTCCGAGTGAGTTTAGGGAAGTGAGCATCATGGGAGTTAGGCCACGCAGTGGTGCCCTGGCAACGACTCTGTGAGATCCCCGTGGGGACCGGGCAACCAAAAAATTTCTACGGTTTTAGTAATGGTGTTTTTGTAATTCCTAAATTCTTAAGGCCTAAACTATGTCGCTTTAAGGATTAAATAGGGTCTTTTATGGGGATTAGTCCATGTTAATCTCATTCATGCATGCAGGAGTATAGGAGGAGTCTAGGAAGGTGATGCAAGGTGTTCTTCCCTAATTTATCTAAATTCATGTTGGGCTTTTAAAGGAGATTAAGGATCGTGTGCCTGTGTATGGTTCTCAATGGGTGAATTTTCCACACCCATGCTCCTACTCTATGATTCTACTTACAACTTATCAAAAAAACTCATGGGGTTTTGTATTTGATTATATAAATTCTAATGATTTAAATTGTGGGTTTTTTTAATTTGAAATATTATCATAATCTATGGATTTCGAATGACTTTTGAGTTTTAAATTTATTATAATATTGTTGATTTTTATTTTCTAAGCAATTAAGCTTAACTATGCATGCCCCATGATGATTAAATTTATGATCCATTGATATTTGATAAACCCAACATGATTTAGATTTAAATTATGAATTTATTTTTTACTACCCAAAGATGATTTTAAGTGAAATTCAAGCTTTGTACATGACCTACAAGTATGTATGAATCTTATTATTCATGTAAATATGTTTTTGGTTTACTCACGGCCTCATTTCATGGCTAGTCTGATATGTTCAAGAATTTTTAGGATTATCATGATTTAACTATCCCATTAACTCATGAATGTATTATTATGAGCACTATATATGCTTTAGGAGTAGTATCGAACACCGAGCAGGTTCGGCACCTGCCAAGCCTCGCATCTCAAGGAACTACGTGCCACCGCAGTTAGGTCGGGATCCTTTCATGTTGGGGTCCCCATCCCAAATGGCCCTTTGATGGTGATAACACATTCGTGGTTCTACCCTTGGACAGGTACGAACACCCTCCCCACTAGGTTACAAGTCGGGCTTCATGTATGGTCATAAGGTATGTACCAAGAGAATCTCCACCGCCCCTCATGATTTATGAATGTTATGATTATGTATGTTGCTCAAGTTATAATAAGAAAAGCCTTCTATAACAATTTGATTATGTTTATGTTACTAATATTTTGAAACCTTGAGCCGTATGATATGTTGTAACGATTTATGATACGAGCATGCTGTCCAACTCTTATGATAATTATCGTTATATATATATATATATTTTTTTTTAAAATGTCATTTTTACTTACTCAGATACTCAAGCATTCCATGTATCGACCGCATACTTTTTATGCTGTATCGTCTCACGATACAAGTCCCACTCTCAAGCTCATCCTCACCTGTGAGCTAGTTTCACTTCGCCCGCCGTACATGGTGAGCTCCTCCCTCTCGCTCGCAGGGCTGTTCACACTCTATGTTATTTCTGCAGCTTCTTGATATCGCATTAGTTGGGGAGTTGTCCCAACACCTGTCTTCAGTTTAGGGAGGTTTATCATATGGCAGTATTCTAATCAAACGTATAAGTATAGTAACGTTTTTCCTTATATGCTATGCTATGATTACTCCTTATGTTAAGTCATCTTCTCATGTGATTTAATTAGATGTATGCTACGTGCAATGGGTCGACTTTGGTCTTTGGGGCACCCCTGTCCCGTGTCTACGATCCGTACGTTTGGGCTGTGACACCTGGTATCATAGGCATAGGTTTTGAAATATCCTAGGGAGTCTAAAAGCCGTGTTAAGTAGAGTCTTTTCTGTGGAAGCGCCAGCCACTGCTATGACGAGGAGGCTACTCGAAGGTTTAGGAAATGTTTCCTTCTTTTCATGATCTATGTTGTGTGATGAACGCCCCGTACTCTTCTAATTGCATATTTGCGTTTGTAGAATCATGCCTTCACGCCGAAATGCCACAGGAGAAACGAAATGGTAATGACTATTTGGGTGCCCATGATTGTGAGCATCAGCCACCCACTTATCCATGAGGGAGCACGTACTAGATCCAAATTTCGCCCACGCCGAAGTTTATGGTACGATTCGATGGCCGACACTGTGCCAAGACAAACTGCTTCAAAATCGGTTGCGGCGCATTTCCCTTAGGAATGTGAAATGCAGCAAAAGCAACTAGGTGATGGATTTCTTGGAGGATGAGTTCCGAGTTCACGGGACAAGGGTGAACGAGGCTGCACATGATTTCATTGAGGAGATTTTGAAGATTACCCACGTTATGGAGGTGAATAATGGGGAAATGCGTTGACTTCGACCTCCTATAAGCTAAAAGGGGGTAGCACATATATGGTTTAAGCAATGCAGAGGATGGTGGCGTGTGGAGGCCCGGGAGTAGGCTTGGGATGAGTTTCCACACAACATTCATGGGTCGATTCTTTCCTCGAGATGAGGGAGCTCAAGGCGGCTGGAGTTTAATCAAGCATGGTAACATGTCTCCAGGAGTATGCATTGGAATTCACTCTGCTATCTAAATATGCCTAGGAGTTGGTGGTGGACTAGCGAGACTGGGTTGCCATTTTGTGCATGGAGTAGAAGATTACTTGAACAAGGATTTCCTGATCCAAAGTGATCTTGGGCGTAATTATATTCAAGTGATACTCAAATGCTTCATTTCGTCTTCGTTTATCTATCGTATTTGCATTATCATGTAATTTGTAGTAACATGTGAATTTATACTAACTAAATATGATTAGTGTTGTTTTGGCAGAAAATACAATTTTAGGAAGCTAAGATGCATGTGGGAGAAATCGGAATGGACTCCGAAGCTAAGGTGAAAGGCCAAGGAAAGTAGGAATTGGGCCAGGCTCCGCGATGAGCCGTGGCCGTTGGCCAATCCCCACGTTGCATGCCGCGGGAACGTTAGGGCATAAATACCGGAGGGCCAATTCCGTGTTGAGGGTTCACAGGCTGCGTCACGAGGCAAAGGTTCGCGATGCACCCGTGACACGCCTGTTATTTTTGGAAAAAATTCCCACTCGCATAAATAGAACACTTAGTTCATTTAATTATTCTAACTTGGTTGAGCAAGAAACGTGGGTTACAAAGTGTAATGAGGACGAAAATTCTAGGGTTCTTCTCTCTATCTCTTTCTCCTTTATTTCAATTGTTTGAAGGATTTGGCACTCATTTGATGATGTTTAATCCACAATGAGTGGCTAAATTCACTTCTTGCCGAGGTTAATAACCCGTGTAGTGAAAATGTACTATTGATCATTTTGGTTTTTCATCTTTTCTTCCATGGTTGTTCTATTAATTCTTGTTCTTACTGTATTAATGTGTGGCCAATGTTAATGTATATCTAAAAAGTCTAGTTTCACCCGAGAGAGGAAATAAATTGGAAAGTTTTGAATTGATAGGATATGATCTTTACTTAGTTTGGGAAAATTGAGAATTGATTACCTTCGGATAGAAATACCGTAAAGTCGTATTAGTCAATTACGGTAACCTGGGCTTTGTATGGCTAGAACATGAATTTCTTTACTGCTTAAATGTAGGTGGAAGGTTCATGATTCTTAAGTTGGGTTAAATACTAATCCATAGGCAATAATTCTTGATCAGTGAACCTAGTAAAGATTAATCAAACTGTATCGATCACCATTTCTACATGTTCGTTTTAGCCTCGCATGCTCATAACTATAGTCATGCACTCAAATTGTATATTCTGCTTAGATTTAGTATAAATTAGGGAACAAAATCCCAAAATCTTCTTTACATTGTTGTCTGCATTTTTAGAGTTAAAGTTTATTGACACTTGATTAGATTGTTACCTTGGTCCACCCCCGGGATCGATACTTGGTCTACTTGAGCCACTTACTACTAGTTCGACCATGTGCACTCATTTGCAGTCATTCAAACTAAGCCAACAAGCTTTTGGCGCCGTTGCCGGACCGGCAATTGTAAAATTTTTCTTAAGTGTTAGTTTGCTATTTATATTACCGACAAGTCTGCCTTTTAGCCTCGTCTTTGTAGATACAAATTCGTTGAACACCGGCAAGAAACAAGGAGCCGGTGGATTCATACTTTAGAGCCAGAAAGACCATTCCATCATCAAAGGAGAGAAGCTCTTAGAGAGAAAGCCAGCTTGCTGCATAAACAATCCTCGAGCAACTACGTAATCCACCACTTGTAAGGGCGAAAGGTTGGTGCCTCGAGGAAATGACAAATAGTCTGGGTTTCCATGCTGGCAATCCTGCATGCTAACAATGTCACATCTAGCACTGCAAACCTGCCAGAGGGAGGTTCGAGCTAAAATGTAATATGGAAAATTACCGGCACACTGGCCAGTCATTGTGTCTCTCACGAGATCTCACAAAATAAATATCTCCAAAATTTTTTGAGATATGAATTACTCCTAATGAGTGTCATCGATTATGTCGATTACATCGTTCCCATTTTCATTTTTGGGAGAAGCTAAGAGGTGGTTGGAAAGCCGAGCTACCGATTCCATCACCACGTGGGATAATCTTGCACGGAATTTGATACGGTTCTTTCCTTTCGCAAATGTTAATACTTATAATTCAAATTCTAAGTTTAAACAAAGAGAGGGGAGAACCTGTATCAAGCCTGGGAGAGGTTCAAATCAAAGTTAAGGGATTGTCCTCATCATCACCAATCCAATGATGGATGGGTGCATACTTTCATAGAGGTCGTCCCCACACAAAAATTTTGCTAGACTCACACTGGGACAAGCATTAGAAAAGACTTATGAGGGTTGTATACTTTGTTGAATCGTATTTCTGGGCAGGGAAATTCGAGTGGAAGGACTTTCAAGAGGAGGAATAAGGAAAGCAATGGAGTCTTAGAAGTGGATGGTTTTACAGCTATCGCCGCATTTGCATAGGGCCGCGCTATGCAACCGCCAACACCCACTTCTCAAAGAATATGAGCTTGAATTAGTCTCGCGTCAGTGGAACGAAGCAAGAACAGTATCTTGCGCGGCAGCGGCAAGAATGAACACTCAAATGAAAGGGCCGTGGGAGCCAACTCGCATTTAGTGAACTTTGTTGGTAATGTTCAGAGAAATAACCACCAACAAAGATGGCAACAACTACAACTCCAACTCGGAGGAGTCACCTAATTTCGGTGGGGTAGTAATGCATCAAGGGCGTAGTTCCGACCGTGGGCACAAAGAACCGGGCGAGGGCAAAGAGGTCCACAACACAAGACAGAAGCAACAATGCACCTCCACCACCACCACCCAAAGATTGAGGAAATGTTCAAGACAATGATAGCTAACCAAGCTCAATTGCAGTCGGATTATGTGAAATATGATAATCGCTTAGCGCTAAGGCGCTGGGAGTACGGGCTGCGCCCGTCAGAGCCCAAAACACCAGGCCGAGAGGAGGACTTCCGAGTGACACTGATCCCAACCCCAAGCAAGTGAATGCAATGACCAAAAGGAGTGGTTTACAACTTAAGGGAGGTGGAACCATAAAGACCACCTCAACAATGAGAGAGCAAGCAAAAGAAAGAAAGATGAGAGGGAGCACGTTGGTGAGAGGGGGAAGAAGAAGGATGCTGAGATCGAAAGACCACCACCCCCGTTCCCTCAAAGATTAAAGAAACACAAGGAGGAAGCGTGTTTCAAAAAGTTCATGGAGGTGCTTAAATAGGTACACATTAATCTCATTCTTAAGTTGATGTTTAGCAGAGTGCCAAGTACACAAAGTACATCAAGGACATCGTGTGGCTAACAAAAGCAGCTGGACTGAGTACGCTACGTGGCTCTTACGGAGGAGTGCACCTTCCAAATACAAAACAGGCTGCCCACAGCTCAAGGACCTCGTGAGTTTCTTTACAACAAAGCTACCCTTAGGAGGCAACCCGTGAATTGTTGCATTTGATAAGTAGAAGTACTTAGTTAGTTAAAAAAAAAAAAAAAAAAAAAAAAAAGAAAAAATATAAAAAATTTAAATATTAAAAAAATATTGTGTTGTGTTTAAAACCTTGGAATTTTAAATCCACTTCTTGTTGTAAGATGACTTGTGGGTTGAACAGAGGGCAAATGCAAGAATCGCAAAGAAAAAAATAGAGGTAAGAAAAAGAAAAAAGTGGCAAAACAATGAGCCTAAGCGATGGTTCCGTGTCACTGTAGGTGCTCGTTACCCTCTCAGGACACGTTGAGGTGGAATTCTGGAATTTTTTAAATTTCCATAACACCACGCGATGATCCGTGTCACGGTGGGGTGCCCAAGCAATTCTGGGTGACACGCTGAAGGCTATTTTGCAAGCCGGGTCACACCGGTCACCGGTGACCCGCGCGAAAAATTCCACTTTTTAACCCCGATTTTCCCTCATTTTCCCAATCCTTCTCCTCCGCTACAAACACCCTAAAATCCCTCCTTCCTCAACGTGACAATTCTAACCTAGGAGCTAAATTTCTTCATCTTTTCTTCGATATCATCGAATTTGGTAAGGTATGTTCTCTAACTTCATCTCAATTCTTTGCTCGAATTTTTCGATTTTGAGCATGTGAGGTGAGTAAAATCTTGCCCTAAGTATAAATTGAGCTTGAATTCATTTAAGTTATTGTTGATTAATGTTTCGTTGTATCGTTGTGATTGTATGAACTCGATAAATACATGCTTGATTGAATTTTTTGTGAAATTTGTAGCTAGGGTTAGAATTTGAATATGAAGAAGTTAAATTGAGTTGAATTGTGAAATTCCTTGTGTTGGGTTGTGCATGTTGGGTGAGGTAAATTATGTTGTGCTTAATGTTAATATGCTAAAGACGCGATGGAATTTTCGAGAATAAAATTGTTGAAATTACATGAAATGGGTAAATTGCATAGGTTTTGTTGATAGAAATTTTGCTATGCTATGTGATGAAATGTTATCGATGGTAATATTGTGATTAGTCAGATTTAAGTCTTAGTAGTACATAGAATTTATTCCATCGAATTATCTTAATGCACGAGGCATGTTGTTTTTTTTAATGTAAATTGAAAAAGAGGATTGTCTTGCCATAATGTTGTAATTGTGGCTAAAGACTAAGTATGGGGTGGCCTAGCTTAACCCAACCTTAGTCGGAGCTAATTTTGATTTGATTAACTTTGGGACCGTCTCGCTTTGATTCGATGTGAACAATGGCAAAGGTGCAAGACAAAGGAAAGGCGTATCTACATCGGGTGCCGGAGGAAAATGATCAGACTGGGAGCAGCAGCCCTGGGCCAAGCCCTGCCAACTCCATCAATACGGAACTCGATGGGTGACTCGACGAAGGGAAGAAGTGGTACTACAAAGCATAAGGAGAACAAATATTTCGAGGAGCATATTGCAAGTGGAACTGCTAAGTACGTGAATTCCTGCACTGTCCACAAGATTGACACCGCCGGTTGAACTTCATTTTTGAAGAGCCCAAGGAGTGCAATCTCCATTTGATTCAGGAGTTCTACGCCAACCTGAACCCGACGCTCCGTTAGCCACACTTGCCAAGATAAGGGGTCAAATTGTCATTCTGAGCCCTATCACTCGAATGCCATTTTGGGGCGCGAGAACACAGACGCCCATGTACTCCGGCACTCGAATATCACTCCACCCTATGCGGATATCGACGCAGACATTGTGTGGAGCCCGGCTACGCGCACGCTGGGAGCATGCACAAGGAGAGGGGCTACCATCGACACTGCCCTATGCACAGATGAACAGGAAGCTGTGATCTCGCTTAAAATTGTTTGCTCTTGTTGATTCCGGGGGTGCATATGACGGGATGACCTCGGATCGTGTGTGCTTTGTCTATGCTCCCCGATGAAGGGTTGGATGATCAATGTTGGGCGGTGATCATATCCGCCATGAACAGAGCCTGCTCGCATCAAGTGGGCAATGTGTGCACGGTTTGGTGGCTGGCCGACCACGCCTCGCGTGGCCCGGATACGAGGAAGAGGCCCCGGACTACATCCCACGATGGATAGGCGTGCCGTGACGTCGCAAAGACCAAGGCACCCGACACCACCTCACGGGCCAATTCTCACACTAGCCGAGCGACATGCCCGATGACTGCATATGGCCTGCATGTTCGGGATGTGTATGCTCCAAGCTTGCGTATAGGTGGGAGGCCTGCAAGAACAGGATGAGCTATGGCACTGACTTAGACTACCCCTTCGGTGAAAACGCTTAGGGCTCTGCGTGTCGGGTGGGGCCGCCTTGTGGAGCTCGTGGATGACGAAGCATCCCCACCGATGAGGAGACACGCTTGTGAGGACTCCATGCCGAGCCCACGAGTGTGACCCACGGGGGCGATTCGCAGGCGGGGAGACGCAGGCACCCACACCTAACGAAGAAGTTGAATACTGATTGACTGTGAGAGTTTCACCACCGCCCACTTTTGTGCTATGTTTGAATTTATGAACACCGGGGACAATGTGTTCGGTTTTAAGTGTGGGGTGGGGAGTAGTTAGTGGCCGTTGTTGTATTGTTATTGTTGATATTCATGTTCGTTGTTGTGCCTGAAAAATTGTGACCCTGTGATTCTTGTGTTTATGTTTGGTATTGTAATTAATTTGAAGTTGTTGTGTGCCGTTGAATGTTGTTAGTCATTGTGTAAATATCTCAGGAATATTTTCGCTTATCGTAATATCGATATTTTTAAAAAATTTCGTAATTATTTGTATGATTGGGTTTCGGCGTTTTGGTTTTTGGTGCTTTTAATGTAGAATAGTCCCATTGAACCGAAGTCGTAAATAGTGATCGTTCCTATGATGGATGGATTAAGACCGTCTAAGGGAAATGTAGTCGATAGGAGTAGTTTCTTTTTCTTCGTTTATTTTTTTGTTTGTTTGTATCCCAATCGTGTCGCTACTTTAAGGTGCGAAATTCTTATTGCGTGTTGTACATGATATTTAGAATGCAAAGGTGATTCGTGATGAGCATGCAACTTTTGTAAATATCTTGAGATACCTAGCCATAGAGTTCGATTCAGCCAGATCGAGACTTAAATGTTTGGAATTCTTGTAATTAGTTGATTGAAGAGTCCATGAATATTTGTTGAGTTGAGCCTGTAATGAGGAGAGAGAGAGGGTTCAATTATTCCATGCTATTGTATAATGTCTAGAACTTGACTGGGGTGTGTACGAAACAAAATGAAGGAAGTGTAGTGTAGAAAGGATGTAGGCGTTTCTTTGATTAACCGAAAGTTTGTTTTTCAATATCATACCCACCTTGAATGTCAATCCTAGTTAGGCCATTCAAATTTCTTTAGCCTATTTTTTTCTTTCAATGGGGTATAGTGTAAACCAGCTTAACCCTTCTTTCATTATCCGGTGAATTCCGATCCAAAACTCTAAGTGCTCAAGAATAAAAATAATTTTTCCTGTTGTGTTGTCAAGGAGTGAGAATTGTGAAAAGAAAGAAAAAGCTAAAGTGGTGAAAGAAAAGAAAAGGTCAAAGGTGCACTTGCTGTAAATTAAATAAGATGAAGATGTATAACTAATCTTTGTTGTTAGTCAAGTGTGCTTAAGTGAAATGGGGCAAAAATAAAGAAAGACTTCAAGAATGGGAGGGATGAAGGAAGGAAACAACGCCCACAATGTGATGGGATGCATTGAAAAGTGCTTAAGGATGCTAGCTACCGTTATTGGTTAGCTCAATATTTACTAGTTCCGTAGAGCCATTACAACTGCTAAGTCCCACGCAGTGATTCATCACACGCCCTTATATTAGTGGAGTAATACACTAGAGGCAAGTTTCATACTATGACATGATGCATGTGGAATTCCTTTGGGAGAGAGAGAAAAATCTGTGGTTGACAGCCCCATGCAATGTTTTGAGTTCATATAATTGCAAAGGGGAAAATTCTCTTGTGTTGTGAGGGCACATGCTTGACGAGAGTTAAAATTATGTCTCTGATATCTGACGCCTGATTTGCATGAGTTTGCCAATATCAAGAGTCGATTCTTGAGTCTAGGAGGTCTTGATGTGTTGAATGTCATTGTATTGATGAGACTATGCATGTTTTCTTGATGATTTGCTCAAGGCACAATAATCGGTATAACCGTAGCTTGAGTTGTCGAGCCAAAGTAGCTATGCGTGGGGTGTCAATTGCATGAGATGTGAGTTTATTGTCTGAGGACGAACAAGGTTTTAAGTGTGGGGTAAGTGATCTGGGCAATTATATGCCCAAGTGATACTCAAATGCTTCATTTCGTCTTGTTTATCTATCGTTATTTGTGCATTATCATATAATTTGTAGTAAAATGTGAATTTATACTAACCAACATGATTAGTGTTGTTTCACAGTGTGAAAATACAATTTTAGGAAGCTAAGATGATGTTGGAAGAATGGGAATGGACTCGGAAGCGAGCAGGAAAAGGCCAAGGAAAGCAGAATTAAAGGGGCTCCGTGATGGAGCCATGTCACGCCGCTATCGCGATGCATTCTCGCCCGGATGGGATTAAAGTTAGCCAGTTCCGCAGAAGGTCCGTGCTGCCTCCGTGGCACGTTGACTCCACTACCTGGAACATGGAATTCAAAGGAAGGTGCGCGTGAGCCGTGGGCACGTTGGCCAAGCCCCGCGTTGCACGCCGTGGCACGTTAGGCATAAATACCTCGAGGGCCAGACCTGTGGAGGGTTCGTGTTCTAGCCGTGTCACGGAGGAGGTAGTGCCCACGGCTGCACCTCGTGACATGTTGCTTGTTATTCCGTGAAAAATCTCGTAAGTATAAATAGAACACTTATGTTCATTTTTAATTATTCTAACTTGGTTGAGCAAGAACGGGTTATAGCACTGAGGGGACGAAAATCCTGTGGTTCTTCTATCTCTTTCTTCTTATTTCAATTGTTTGTATGATTTACACTCATTTGATGATGTTTAATCCACAAATGAGTGGCTAAATTCACTTCTTGCTGAGGTTAAGAACACGTGTAGTGAAATGTAATTATTGATCATTTTGGTTTTTCATCTTTTCCATGGTTGTTCTATTAATTTCGTTTTACCGCATTAATGTGTGGCCAATGTTAATGTATATCTAAAAAGTCTAGTTTCACTCGAGAGAGGAAGAAATTGGAAAGTTGTGAATTGATAGGATATGATCTTTTCTTGGTTTGGGAAAATTGAGAATTGATTTACCGTGGATAGAAATATACCCAAAGTCGTATTAGCCAATTACGGAATCGATTTTGTATGGCTGTAACATGAATTTCTTTTATCTCGTAAATGTAGGTGGAAGGTTCATGATTCTTAAGTTGGGTTAAATACGAGTGTTTTAACTAGGCACAATTCTTGACTAGCAACTGGAGTAAAGATTAATCAAACTCGCATCGATCAATTATTTCTCTACATGTTCGTTTTAGCCTCAACATGCTAATACTATAGTTCCACTCAAATTGTATATTCGTTTAGATTTAGTATAAATTAGGGAACAAAATCCCAAAATCTTCTTTACATTGTTGTCTCGTAATTTTTAGAGTTAAAGTTTATCGATTAATTTTTGATTTTAGATTGTTACCTTGGTCCAAATTCCCGTGGGATCGATATCAGTTACTTGAGCCATTTTACTACTTGTTCGATACGTGCACTTGTGTGTAGTCATTCAAACGGACGAACAACCATGCTTCATAAGGATATTGATTTTTCCCCATATTTTATTACATGCGTAAGAGATGGAGTCGACCCACAGAGGCGAGAGAGGCCAAGAGGCCCAGATGCGATAACTACGGTTTCTCTAGCCAAAGTCGGGGTGACCATTCACGCTCGCGTACCTAGCATGTGTCCATCAAGGCTTCTAGCTCCATCATCACTCAAAGATGCCATCCATGTTCGTGGAGACCATAGGAGCAGTGGCCACAGATCGTGGGATCATGTAGCATTGTAGGTGGAGCGCACTTGTCCCGCCTTGTCCGAGTGTGCAAGAATCATCCTGTGAGGTGTGTCTGTCCGCGCGTGATGCTTGGTTCTTGTGTGGAAAGCCCGAACACAGATTAGAGATTGCCATAGCCAGCTTCTACTCGCTCCAGAGCACGAATTCCCTAAACAGGTGCTTTTACTAACAAAGAGGTGGTCCGCGCTAAACAAGTTTTACGCCCCTGTTGCTCGCCATGAGTAGGAAGCTTCACTAGATGTGGTCACGGGTATGTTGTGAGTCTTACATATTGATGCTTATGATGTTTTAGATCTAGGAGCTACATTGTCTTTTGTGACATATTACATTTCTAGTAGCGTTAGAGTTAGTCCCAAATTTTGTCTGAACCATTCTATGTCTACTCCCCGTCTGGGTGATCCGGGCCTTGTAATCAAAGTGTATATAGAGGTTGCCCACATGATACATAAGGTCACTACCGCATAATAGTGTAATTAGCTATGACTCATTTTGATATTATTCTGGGCATGAATTGCTCGCTTGCTTGTTATGCTTTCGTTAACTATAGAACCTAAGCAAAGGAGTTCCATTTTCCGGTGAATCCAGCCTTTAGAATGGAGGTAGTTCAACGTACTGTGAGGTCACTTTATCTCTACCTCAAGGCTAGAAAAATGCGATCTCTAAGGGTTTCATGTACCACCTAGTTAGGGTTTACGATGTAGATTCCGAGACCCGACTATTCCGCCGCTCTAGTGGTGTGTGCGTATCTCAAGTTTTCCCCAATGATTTTCCGTGTGTTCCTCTCGTGGGAGAGGGAAGTTGATTTCAAATTAATCTATTTCGATACACAACCTATCTCCATTCCTCCTACAGATGGCTCCCGCCGAGATAAAAGAGTTAAAGGAATAGTTGAAGGACTTGTTGGAAAAGGGTCTCATTAGACCGAGCACGTTTCCATGGGGTGCACCGATTCTTTTTTTCGAAAGATCGATGGATCCCTCTGTGAGGCTGTGACGATTATCGACAATCGAATAAGGTCACCTACAGAATAGGTACCACTTGCCCAAGTTTGATGATTTATTTGACCAACCTGTGGTGTCGTGTATTTCTCAAAGATATATCTAAGGTCCCGATATCACCAAATTTCGTAGTTTGGGAAAGTGACTTCCAAAACTGCTTTCATGACTCTATGGTCACTACGAATTAGTCATTGCTATTTCTTTTGACCAACCATCGCTCCCGCAGCTTTTATGGACCCGATGAACAAGGTGTTCAAGCAATATCTAGACATATTCGGTGATTGTTTTCATTGATGACATTTTAATATACTTGAGAAAGGAGGAGCATGTCGTCAATATAATAGTGCTTCGACTCTTCAAGATTGTTAGTTGTATGAAAAGATGAGCAAATGTGAGTTTTGGTTGACCTGTGAAGTAGAGGTAGGCCATGTGGTATTAAGTGAGGGCATAAAAGTAGATTCTCGTAAAATCGAGGCGGAAGAATTGGCCTAGACCGGTGCATCCTTCAAAAAATTCGAGTTTCTGGCCTAGTAGGTTACCGCTATAGATGTTTTTAGGGTTTCTCATCTATTGCGGCACTTTTGAATTCAAGTTGATTCTGCAAGAAGGTGAAGTTCCAATTGTCGTGAGGCTTGTGAGGGAAAGCTTCCACTGTAATTAAAGACCAAACTCACTTTTGTAGCACCTGCTACTTTACCCGAGGGTACGAATGGCTTTGTTGTATATTTTTGCTGCCGAGAGTCGACTGGATATGCTTTGATGAAACATGGGAAAGTAATATCATATGCCTCGATTACTGAAATTTCACGAAAAGAATTACCCCACCCATGATCTTGAGTTGGTCAGATAGTAAGCTGCATTGAAGATATGGAAGCATTACTTGTAATGGGTCCACGGGATGTATTCACGAATCAAAAGAGCTTGCAATATGTGTTCACGCAGAAAAGATCTCAATCTTCGGCAGTAGAAGTGTGGCCGAGTTATTAAAATTCCCAACATATAAGTGTTCTTTACCACTGCAAGGCTAATGTGGTGGCCGATGCAATTTAGTGGTCTCTTTACGTGGAGTGTGTCCCACGTGGATTTAGGAAAGAAGGAGTTAGTGAAGGATGTCCAGCTTGCAAGATTGGGAGTTACATTGTTCGACTTGACCGATGGCGGCATGATGCAAAAATGGGTCCAATCGTCCTTGGTGGTTGGATAAAATATAAGCAAGATGAAGATCCAATTTTTAGGATTCTAAAGAAAGTGGTTCGGAATCAAAAAGGGCGGAGGTTTTGGTCTCCAAGGGAAGATGGTGCTACGATAATGTGGTCGACTATGTGTTCCGGACATTGATAATTTGAGGTTCGGATATTACATTATGCATATGGTACCGTATATTCTATCCACTTGGGATCACGAAGATGTATCGGGACTTGCGAGAAATCTATTGGTGGGATGTGGTATAAAGGCGATATTACTGGGAAAGTTCGTAGCCAAAATGTCCAAACTGGGCCACAAGTGAAAGTCAAGCATCAAAGGCCGGGAGGCGTTCGTGATATCACCATTCCCACATGAAAGTGGGAAGAGGTCAACATGGACTTATAACAGTTTTGCCCCGCACTCCTAGGGAGATAGTATATTCCATTTGGGCTTGCTGTGACAAAGTTAACCAAGGCCGCACACTTTCTACCTCTGGCCAAGACCACGGATTCGGGCCGAATGATTATGCAAGTTGTATATTCGGGAGTTTGTTCTGTACTTCATGGAGTGCCTACATGGCTTCAGACGAGGTACTGGCTGCCCCCTCGCCTTGGCGGTCTTTTCGTAAGGGACTTGGGACTGCCGTTTCGCATAGCCTTTCATACGCAAACGACATGACCAAGCCGAAATACGTGACTCTTATGACATGTTAAGGGCATGTTTTATAGGATTTTAAAGGTATTTGGATGATCACTTTTCCTTAATCGAGTTTTCTTATAATAACAATTATCACTCCAACATTCCGATGGCTCCGTTTTCTCGAGTCTCTCTATGTATGAGGTGAAGATCTCCATCCGGGATGGTTTGAGGTTTATGAGGCAGCTATGATAGGGATAGATCGGTCTCAAGAGGCTACGGTGGAAGGTCTACTTGATGTTGACTGCTGAAAACCACTCAGAGTCATCAAAAATCATATGCCAATGAGAGGAGAAGAGATTTGGAGTATGAGGTGGACTATTGGGTATTTCTAAAGCTATCTCCCATGAAGGGAGCCAAGATAGTTTGGGAAGAAGGGAACTTGGCCTCGCCATGTTGGCCCCTACCGAGTTGTGAGGAGAGTTGGTAAGGTGGCGTATGATTTGGACTTTCCTATGCTATTCTCTAATTCATCCTCAGAGCCTATGTGTCACTTTGAAAAAGGTTTCGGGCCATCCAATTTTTAGTAGTCCGTGGATAGGGTTGGTGTAAAGGATAGCCTCACTTATGAAGAAATTTCAATGGAAATCTAATTAGTTTCTGAGGGCCGAGGAACAAAGAAGTAGCTACCGCTTAAAGCATATGAGAAATCAACATATTGAAGGAGCTACAATGGAAGCCGAAGAGATAAGACGGCCGATACCCACACTGCTCTCTACCAACTTAGTTTCAGCTTTGAGGTATCGATTTTGCCCTAAACCTCTAATTAGTTTTCATGTTCATTTCATGCATACAAGTTCGTTTTATTTTATGGTATATGTATGTAGTCTCCGAATTCTGCTTTAGCCATGTAGTTCTTTTTGAGGTAGTCATTCTCACGCTTTTTGGCTTAAATGACTAGTATTTGTAGATGGTGATAGCTTGTTTATGAATTTTCTGTGTGTTTCACATTCGAGGTCAATGTACCCAAGGGGGAGATATTGTTATACCCCTGAACCCAAGCGATCGCACTGGGAGTCAAAACGAGAAAAACCGGAAATTGGCACTGCATCTCGTGATAACACCAGGTCGTGGGGAGGACCAGACCGTGAGGTGACCCGCGGGTCAACAAGGTTGGTAGGCTCAGGTGGAGGATGCCACGAGTTTGACCAAGAGGCGTGGTCAGACTCTCACCAGACTTGTGAGGTCACCCGCATTTGGGTTTATGGTTGGTAAAGATTTTTGGGTGTGTGGTCATGGGTGGTGACCACGAGTCGTGGTCACCACCACGATTTGTTGGCCCCTCGTAACTCTGAGAGTTTTGGGCAAAGAGCATCACGAATTTAAATAATGAAACGTGCCACCTAGCAACGACTCATGAGGTCCCTTACAGGACTAGCAACTAGAAAATATTTACATTTTTAGTAATCTTGTTTACAATTTCTAAATTCCTAAGGTCTAAACTATGTCATTTTAAGGTTTGAATAGGGTCTTTTAAGGGGGTTTAGTCTCGTTAAGCCTCATTCATACATGCAAGTTAGAGAGACTGTGAACGTGATTAAATGTGTTCTTCCCCAATTTCTCTAAATTCCATCTTAAGAATCAAGTGCTTCCGGGTATGTATGGTTCTCAATGGGTAACGGTTTCAACACCATGCTCCTACTCTATGATTCTACTTACAATTTATCAAAAAAACTCATGGGGTTTTGTACTTGATTATATAATTTCTAATGATTTAAATTGTGGGTTTTTTTTTTTAAATTCAGAATAAAAAAATCAGCTGGGAGTATGAATTTTTCAACTTTTCAATTTTTTAATTTTATAAATTAATCTTAATTATGTCTGCCCCATGACAACTGACACATCTATTGATTCGCTGATGTTTTGATAAGCCCAAACATGATTTAGATTTGGGCCACTAGAATATATTTTCTTAATACCTTACATGATTTTAAGTGAAATTCAAGATATGTACATGATCTACAATTATGTATGAATCTATTATTCATTAATTATTTTTTTGGTCGACTCACGGGCCTCATGTCATGGCTAGTTCACATATGTTCAAGAATGTTTACCATTATCATGATTTAACTATCCCATGAACTCATGAATGTATTATTATAAGTTACTATTTATATTTCGGGAGTAGTATCGAACAAATTGCAGTCTGCTGTAGGCTTAGGTTAAGCCTGGGATCTCATGAACTACGTGCTACCAAGCAGGCGTCTGGGATCCTTTCTTGTTATTCCTCGGCCCAAATGGCCCTTTTACTGGTGATATCACACTTTCATGGTTCTACCCTTTGACATGAATTCTAACATTCCTAGACTAAGACTAGCTCATTGGGAAACCTAAACCGATGACTTAGTTCCCCGCATTTTATCAGAGGAAAACCGGAATGTAACCAACCATGCCAAGAATGAGATCAAATTCAACCATGTCTAGCTCTAATAGATTAACTGAATAACTTTACTCAACACCGAGACTCGGCGCTTCTATATACCCGACTGGCTCTAGTTGTCTCTACAACTAGGGTAAAGATTTAGAATGGTTCCGAAAGGACTTCTAGACTGATTTCAAACTGAATAGCTACATAAGGAGTCACGAACGATAGTGTGGCTCTAGAATAGGTAGGGTATATACATCTAGGTGGAAAATATATATCATACTCATGACCACATTAAAATCCACGAGAGGACAAAGCATAAAAACGGTTTTGGTAAAGCACCGCCATTCGTACCGAAGTATTACTCCTTCTAAGTCGGATGTCTTTCTGGGCCGTTAAAGTGGCATATTGAGTTCTCCCCTTCCGCTCGATGGATACATCTTTAGCCTATGACCCAATCACCATATCTGAAAAAAAAAACCCTCCCCAAGCCCATACGACATTCACCGGGATGGTTCTGCCAAACCTAGGAGAAACTGGGTAACAGCTGCTGAACTCGTAACTTTCGACCGAGAGCCAAATTCTCCACCCTTTCGATCCTTGTGGGACCAAAAGTAGGGGCGCCCGGCTAATGTGGGTGTTGGAGTCCTCTGCTGTTGCCGTTTTGTTTACTACTACCGCCGGACTCTCCGGTGTCCATATTATGACTGACCTATTCTAGACCTCTTGTTCTCGTGCTCAATATCCTTCAACTTCTCTTCCCACTCCATCAAGTATGTGAATGATGAGGCCGAGAGGCCAATGTCCTTGATTAGCATCGCTGTTCTGCACTCTTTAAGGACCTAAGACTAAAAACTCCACTCTTGGCTCCACGCCATCTTTGAGCATACCTCGACAACCAAGTGAACCCAACGCATGCCCTCCACCATCCCGTTACCCCGCTTTAAATTAAGGAATTCTACAACCTTGGCCTCCCACATCTCCCGAGGAAAGAATTTGTTCAGAAGTGCTGGCCATGAACTTATCCTACCCTATTGGCCCCGCTTCGCCGCCTCCCTCCCTTCCATTAGTTGTACCAAATCTGAGCCACCCCTTTCAACTAGTAGGTAGCAGGATCATCACTCAATAGAACTAACACCCATAATCCGAAAGTGATCTTCCGCACCTCATCTACAAACTCTCATGTCCTCTCCCACCTCGTATCCATGAATAGCTAAAGGGTTCATTCGGGAAGTCCCTAACCCTAGAAGATATTGCATATCCATTTACTTCCATTGGAACCACCTCTGGGTTCACTTAGTTAGTCACCGTCTCGAGCGTAGCCGGATTTTCGCTCAAAATTCCCGCTATGGGCACTTGGTCGCCCCAGGGGCCGAGATGGTGGGCAGTCAGTTGAATTGCCAGCTCCTTCTATTTCCTCATCTTGGAGGTATATTTTTCACTAAAATGAATAAAGCGCGGAAGTTAAGAGGACATTTTGGGATTCAACTTCACGCACGTTACTGAGTATGAAACTAACTCATCAAACTCTAAACTTGAACCATTTTTTGTCCTCAAGCAATGTAATTCTTATCGCATAAAAACATGCCACTCCTCACAAGTTTAAACATCAATAACCACCTATCTATGAAAACCCAAAAATGCTCACCAATCTCACTGAAAAGAGAAGAAAATTCCACTAAAAACAAAAACAAAATAAGATATTTCAAGAGGCTACAACCCATTCAAAACATGGTTCATGAGAGAATTCAATTTTTAAAAAAGGCATTTATCAATGAAATACATATCATCTCAATTCATAATCGTTGTGCATTCAAAACTTGCCTTACAAACCTTACACTTCTCATGCCCTATCCACACATTAACTCTAAATGCACTTGTATCCTCCAAAAGGATGATGCCATACCTCACGTAAAGGAGAATCCCTATTCTTTTATCATGAAATCACTAAATACACACAAGGTATTTTTTTTGGAAGAGATAATCACGCCACTTCTCCCAAAAGAAATCTTCATGCACACAACTTGACCCATAGGCTTGCCTTTATGTAATTTTCTAAGACTAATGTAGAGCTGGCTATGCTTAAAATCAATTAGACTCTGCGTTATAATGAAGGCTTGCAAAATGTGGAATGTGATTGGATCGCTTATCCCGGTGAAGAAAACGATTGACTATGGAGCAGAAAATTTCCCGATCATGCACCCAAACCGACGAGAGGCACTCCAGACAGCTTCGTGGTGGGCCCTTCGCTTTAGGAGTAAATACTGTGCCCCATTAGGCGTAAAATTCACGTCAATTTTGGAAAATATGGGTCAATTGGTGGGCGTGGTGAATGGACCCCGCCGCGCATCCCAACTGGGTTGTAGATATCCTGAAGGCATTTTTGAAAGAGTCCACTTCAAATCGGGCTTCTAAATGAATGGATCACTTCTCCTCAAAAGACACGAATACTCCTCCATTCTTTTCAACCCAAACCGAACTTGTGTGCTGTTGGTGTGCATTGGATGATTAGCCTTGATGAGATTGCAGGGAGATATACATGATGTTGCAAACTCATGTTAGGATTATGCATATATTTTTAAATACGTAACAAAAAAAGGAAAAAATTAGGTTCAATGATTATAAGCCGCAGTGACACAACAATCCGGCGACACGTCGCTGAAAGCATTAGCCGATATGTCACCGATGTGAGGCCCTAGGATATACACCATACTTATCGGGCGCTTCACTGCACCATTTTCCAAATTAATACGAGGCATTCCACAAGTTGTGGGGTTGACAATAACTCATGGTTCCAAGTCTTGTAGTGCAATCGGAACTTTTCTTAAAATTTATCGAATCAAGACGACTTCACGAGTCGTTAGCCGACTTAACAACCGCTACCCCTTCTATTATCACTAAAGTCCAACATCCCGTTCTTCCTTCCCCCGCGACTAACATGAAGAGTCGTTACTTGATATGATGACTCGTCCTTCCCATTTGCCACCACTCGCCTCGTAGACTCCCGGCATCCTTTCGATGACCGCTGTAACGAGTCAAAGGCCTTCCTAATGACTGCCGGTCACTCGCTGTCACCGTATTTCGCCCGCACTCTTGATTGCTTGCCACGACTCGCACTACACACGTCCTGCTTGGGTCACCTAACAAGCCTACTACATGACTTGTTAGCGGTGTTAACCACTTTCCTCCCGAAATTCTTGAGTCCGAGGTCCGCTCTTAAGAACATCTGGGTGTTACAATATCTCCTCGTTAGAAATATCTGGCCATCGAATGTGGGCTAAACAGATGAAAACTAAGGCAATCATATCCCAAGTACCGAATATTCAATTGAAACTAATGGAGTATCCGACTCCGGTAATAATCTTACATATTTGAACTAAATATCTATATCATACATGCATGCTAAGTCATGAGAGGGACTCAAAGACATGAAACTAACATAGAACTACATGGAACACTAAGAAGGATTTTTTCCTCTAACTTGCACTAAGTTGATACGGACTGAGCCATCATTCTCAAATCGTTCCGATACCGAGCTAGAATTCATGCAGATATTTGGTCTAACCGAAAGTAAGGGATTTATGAGCATGAGTCATTCATGACATCTAAAATCGAGCACATACATGAGGTACCCTTCTAACGAGCTACTAAAGCAACTTTCTAAAATTGAATTCGAGTTGAACATACTATGGGCGTACAATTAACACACACAACCGGTTTATAACATGAAGATAAGACTAAGGATTCATAGCGTAATACTGAAAATGTTGTCTCAAACGGTTATCAGGGAAGTTCCGTGAGTCCGAACATAAGAATGGGTAGAGTATAGCTCAACTAAAATAAGGGGAGGAATTATTTGAACTTGAAGGGATTGGCAAACCACCGTTTTTGAGCCGGAACTCCCTTTACTAGCATACTCAAGATTTGACTTGTCTCACAAACTTGCCATCCCCCCACCCCTTTGCTTTAAGCCATCATTCTAAGGATCCTAAATCTTCTTAAGGTTGGGGCTACACTCTAAATCTGACGTCTCTCCACCTTAACATTCATTGTGACTCATACCTTGTCAAGCTGTTCGCACCATACATCGACAACTTCTCAACAAAAAATCACGAGAGCTTTGTTCAATATCAAAGTGCCTCGTGGCTAGCCGTATTTCAAAGAGTAATACGAGAAATTCATAAATATACCTATGCCTATGTTTGGAGATGTCTACCGCTTGTACTAGACATTGTGCCCTCGCTTAAGGTGGGCAAGCCGCGTAGTCAGCTGATGGTGGACTATATTCTCACGCCTGGGCTAGAGGGCAATTCCTTTATTTTATAGCCCGACCGACTCGGGGCCCAAAACATCCTTCCTTACCAAGCAAACAGCTTCTAGGGGTGGTTCCTTCCACATTTCATGCAAGTTGAGGACCTCGACAAGCGGGTGCGGCAGATGACCGAGGCCCTACATTTCCCCTGCTGGCTATTAGGAAATCTCTCGTGTTTATGGTCGGGCCGCAGCTGCTAGCAGAGCAAAACATCCGAACCCACTGAACAACCTTCCTCGCCGGTTCTTTCGTAGTTTCTCGCAAACCTGGAGAAGTAATCTCCCTCACCCTAGGCTTGTTACCCTAAACCTGAGCTAAAGATCTCTAATCGGGATTGAGAGTGACACCCACTACTCGACCCTTTCTGGGAAATTTGAAAGTCTTGATCTCAGCCTTTTTGTTCCTCATTTCACCCTCTTGAACTCTCCATCCATATTTGAACCACCAAACATAGACGAAATTCTTCATAAAGTCTTGCAACTTAGTAGCATCACCTCCCGGTAGATTCACCGATGCGATAGCCGCCTGCTAGGCTAGGTGGTCAAGTACCTCGTATTAACAATGGGAAAAAGCAGCTCCAGCTCTCAGATTCAGAATTTGCCCAAACATGGGATCCATGAGGCATGGGCTTACCGAATCCCATTACCATTTCTCTTCAATTCTCTTATCTGGGAGGCATTATCTACGAGCACGTATAGCACGAGTCACGAGAGGAAAAGATAGAGTTTCATAATTTCACGAGCAAGAATCAAGGAATAAAAAGGGAAACATTCCTAAACTCGTGAGCTCCTCTTTTGACATGTCCTGGGCGCGCTTTACACCCATGAAAAAAATCTACTCAATGCGCCTTTTAGACACCCCGTAGGGATACTCAAACCTAATGCTCGATACCAAGTTTGTCACGACTCAACATAGGTCTCTGAACAGACACGGAAAAGGAATCCCGAGAGGTCTCAAGCTCTCCATGGCATAACCATAGCATAACACTATAAGAATAACAACTAATAGAAAACATAACTGACCG
This sequence comes from Datura stramonium, assembly GCA_018107945.1. Taxonomy (NCBI): domain Eukaryota; kingdom Viridiplantae; phylum Streptophyta; class Magnoliopsida; order Solanales; family Solanaceae; genus Datura; species Datura stramonium. The sequence goes on along the minus strand of JACEIK010003497.1, from coordinate 25,572 downwards.
TAGTTCAATTGATACATAACACATAATCTAATAAAACTCGATAAATAACCTAAATCTATTTACACAAGTTTGAAAGCCTCTACTACACTAATTAGTTGTTGCGACAAGCCCCTAGCAAACTCCTAAAGTCTGAAAACTTAAACATAGTGAAATAAACATAGATAGCGTCCTTGAGTGATATGACCCGCATAAGCAACCGAGATGGAAAAGCATCTTATCTAACCACGTGAATGAGTCTGAACATAAATCATATCATGAAATGATATAGCATAAAGTATGCAATGCTGATTTCTGAATGTACCTAAGTACGCAGAAGCGTAAATAAACTAAGCATGCAAGTATACAAGAAGGGAAGTAAACTAAATGCATCATCGAATATATAACTGAGCCGAAATACATTGACCGTTCCGAGATATATATATATATGTATTTACATGATGCTTATTTAAAATACACAGTATAATCAAACTCGATGCATATACTGTTGCATATATACCGAGAACCTGGAGTTGTAACAACATATCATAATCTTTATACCGAGTATCTAATGGATAATTGAATTTGAATCCTCGGCTAAAATGACTTTAATCAAATCAAATCATAATGAGATGAACTAAACTATTATCGTAGACTAAGGGAGAAATTCTTGGTTAAGTGGGAGTCCTCGAATAACTAAGGGAAACATTCTCTGGTATGGAGAGTCCCCGACTCCGACTAAGGAAACACATTCTATGCTAATGAGAGTCACCACCAACTAAGGGGAACATTCTCTCGGTTAATGAGAGTCCCTAACTCGACTAATGGAAACATTCTTCAAGTAATGAAAGTCCCCTGACCGACTAAGGGAACATTTCGCCATAGAGTCCTTGACTCGACTCAGTGGAAACATTCTCTAATGAGAGTCTCGATTTAGTAAAAAATGGAAGACACTAATCTTATGTCATTCGTCTAGTCTAAGTTGCTTCAGCTAATAAGAGACATTATCATTCAACTAATTACATTATACTAAATTCATTTAGTGTATATTAAGACAACTTTCTACTAACAACAAGCCCAAAAGTCCAAGGATCATTGTCATGCTTTATCATCATAGATTTTCACGACCCGATGTAGAACCGGATTGTAACACAAAACAAGGAGCCCCGAGATACTTCAAGTTTGCTCCATGGCATAAACATACATCTAACACACACACAAAGCTGTATACTTAGCATAAACGATATGGAAGCATAAACATATCACTAATACGGTGCGTAACATCCTACATACATAATAACCGGGTACTACATATAGTCTCGAAAGTGTCACGCCCGTCTTGGGGGTATGGACTGCACCGTGCCCTATTAGGACTCGAATCAAGTAGATCACTCGAGCCTAAGAACATTCAAGGCTCGACCGGTCTAACCTCGATTCATGAAATCAACGGCTATATAACGGTTGTAAATAGAGCCCGGCCTACCGGGCCTATAGCCACCTCTAACTATAACATCAGCCTAACCAGAATCATTCACATATAGGGAAACCTATGCGGGCCGACAAGGCCACCATGTCAGTTCTAGTTATCTCTAAATCGGTATATCAATTGTCAATAACTACGTGTGACCAAAAAGGTCACCACTACTATTCCGGATACCACTTCACACGCGCCAAAATAAACAAAAAATACTAAATAAATTTTAAACATACGCACGGCCCCACACAACCGGCAAATTAACTGTGGGAGATATATATACACAATCAACAAGCCTCTAAGAATATCGATAAGATGGCTCTGGACAGTGGCCCACCTACCCATACTATACAACACAAAGAATGTGATATAAACTTAAATACAAAGCTCCTGGATGACAGAGCCGATGACTCGTGGCCGGCTAGGATCACGAGGATCGACTCCTCGGGCTCATAGGCACTGCAGTAGTAATGCAACAGCCTAAACGGGCGTCGCATCACCGGTACTTAGTATGCAAAGCAACCGAACATAACTGGAATATAAGCAACATAACTAGAAACTTCCGAATGCAGGGAAATATCTCAAAACCGTCTGGACTAGTGGAATCAAACAAGCTTATTTGTACTCGAGAGTAAGGTAGGAGCATACCTATCGACGTGGCGATATACCGTCTATCGTCTAATAAATAAATATATATATACATATATATATATAACAAACAAGGACGAATACCACCATAAGCCTAAGGTACCAACCAACACACAATCTATATACCCCTACCCATGTCAAAACCATCCAAAAGTAACTCACTCAACTCATCTACCGACCACGAGCACCTCTACCTACCCCCGGGTCTCCACCGACTATGACCTTGATATAAGTAACTCCGTGGTCTGCTCCGAAGGACTCCTATACTCAACTTTATACTCTATACCAAAACACTCTGTACTGCGGCTCAGAAGTGTTGTGCTGATCATCCTCATATGGGGAATGCTCCATCCCATCTTCGTCCCCATCATGATCGCATACCACTCCTTGGAGTGGCGTATCCCCACCTTCACAAAGTGGGTCGATTGTCAGCTTACCAACCCAGTGGACAGCGAGGGATGCTCAAAGGGTGCCTCATATCACAAAACAGTGCTCAACAAACAATAATCACGATAGCAAGCATGTTTGATCTCGAAAATACTATATGTATTCTCATTTCTTTATTCCCGAACTCTTTCTTCTTTTAAACCGATTCTCATACCGAACTATACCGTATCCGAGATATCACTATCCGATATTTCTTTACTAACTTACCCTGGAATATATATATCATACATTATGTCACATGCTTGCTAGATTCATACTGGACTCAATTCCTCAACTTTGACCCTTTCTCTATACATCACGCTATTTACTATACTAGATTACTAACTTGCCAAGGAATTAGCTTTACATACCTTCGCTTCCGATTTCCGACTAACTGCATACTGGCCGGGTACTTCGCTTATTTCTCTCAACTCGCATTCATATATATATATATATACTAGAACTTCATAATGCCAATATTCGAAGAAAACATCTCTTTCAATATATATATAGCATAGCTCTAAACTTTGGCTTATCGAAAACGGCCGAAAACTTCTATTTCTGAAAGTCCGTAAGGGAGAAATACCTCACTTTAGGGCTAGGAGAATATTGACACTAATTTGGAGCAATTCAACTTACCTTAGCTCGTTAGCACGAACATTTGCCGCCGACCTCACGAAACTAAACTGTGAGGAATGCCCTTACTGCTTAATACATCGGTATCTAGGATTAATTCGACTTGGACCGCGTCATACAATCGAATTAGAAATGGATAGGATTGCTTGTCTCCTTCTCTCTGTCACTCTCTGCTCTCACTAGAAATTATAAGTTAATTTAAGCAAAAACCGAAGTTTGGAGGCTTTTATACTTGGGCTGGGGTCGCACCTCACCTCCGTGACACGCCGTGTATTGCGAGCCTAGACTCCGTGACACGCCAGGTATCGTGAGGTGAGCCTCCGTGACACTCTACAATCACAAGAGGAGTTTTTATCGAGCGTGTGCCGTGTCCTGTGAGTCCGCAAGCCGCAAGGCAGTAGTCTTGTGTATGGATGTAAGAAGCACCATACTATATGTGAGGCCGTAAGGTAAAATAGGAAGGTTACTCTTCTTCATATTCACGTACTAAGGAATAGTACAATATAGGGTCTAGTTCTTAAACTATCAAGGGTATTCTTTGTCTGGGCGTACAAAATGGCAAGTACTCAAACACACCCCCGCCACGTGTAGAAGGTTGATACCGCAGCTACAGACAAGGCACCGGCCAGGATGCCTCGCCATCTAGAATCAGCCCGATTTGAGGGCGACATAGAGGCATCATCACGCCCTTCCTCAAGCACACCCCCATCTCACCAGAGCCATTCGTAACGACACCGCCTCCGATAGCTCCTGCATCAAAGCACCCATCCGACTGTGAAGTTCGTAGCGCAGCTTGTTATGTTGGCACAAATGATGCCACTCGCCCGGGCCGCGTTGCCAATTGTGAATGTGAGCAGAGCTATCACTGATCCTGGCAAATAGGTCGGGAATTTTGGCATTGTCCTCTACGCTCACTGGTCATATCGTGTGCAGGACCTCGTAAATTTCCAAGATTAGATGCGTAGAATCTTCCGGCCGCGCATGTGACACTCAATCAATTGAGATGGCAAAAGATTCCTGGCTGGGCGCAGATTATAGCCGTATTATGGGTACGAGAGCTGGGAAGGTCTCGAGGGATAGATGTTTCCCCTCCGACCTGTCCCAGCCTTCCTCTGAGGCCTCCTGGATCGTTATTTTCCATGGAGATCCGTAGGGGCCCGATGGACCGGGCCCTGCACTTGGAGCAGGGGGCAAGGCAGGCGAGAATATGCCTTGGCGCTTGACTCTTAGCCCGCTATGCTCCAGCTCTTTGTGGACACCATGCCAACCAGAGTCCACCGGTTTATTATGGGTCTCAACCTAGAATACATTGAGGCATGCATGATGGGGGCCACATTACGGAAGATATGGACATCGCCTCAGTGCATGCCTTTGCCCGCACTATTGAGGGCCTTAGAAAGAGGCAAAGAGGGAAATAGACAAAATACAAACTGTGAGCAAACACAGAAGAGAGATTTGATGAGATTCAGGTGGGGAGATTCAGAGAGGCCTAGAAAGGGGCCTCGATAGGTCAGCGCTTTATAGGCCACGGGGTTTTTGATAGGTCACTCCAGACCCCGTCTTCAACACTACACAGAGGTAGATTTATCCCATGGTCAGCCAGGTCTAGTAGCGCTTCCTGACAAAGGGACTCTCTCATCAAAGGAGGGTAGAATGAGCGGATATTTCCACCCCGCTTATTTAGAATCAACTCCACCTTGAGCTGTAGATATGGTCTACGTGGTGTTATATATGCGTAGAAAGGGCATAGGATTCAAGATTGTCCTACGCCAGGGACAAGGTAGCCGAGATAGCCGTGACTGCAGCATTAGCAAGTGGCCGCGAGCCCAAAGAGGCCTCAAGCAGGGCGAGGCCCTCGTGCTCCGGCAGAGGCCGAGGTAGATCAAGAGCTCTAGTCTTGCACGGCCTGCCGTACTCTATGCATTACTGTGTGGAGACAGACTGTGAGGCGTTCCAGATGTGGTAATGTGGCGATGACTATTTTCTCATGCCCCGCTTATGTATTGATCGATCCAGGTCCACTTGTCTCATGTTACCCATTTGTGGCTCAAAGTTCTACACTCAGAATTGTTACAAGAACCCTTCTCAAGATTTGCCACCCGTCATGACTCCATTATTAGCCAGCGCACTTATCAAGGGTGTACAAAAGAGGAGGTTGCCGATTGTCGACTATAGTAGATTCGGTAGAACTAGAGATGATTGATTTCGATGCCATTATGGGTATGGATTGGTTGGTGTCATTCTATGCCAACGTAGAATGTTGGACCAAGATAGTCCGATTCCACTTCTCTGTGGGAGGCAAGGCGAGAGTGGAAGGGCACACAGCCTACGCCAAAAAGGTAGGTTTATTTCCACTTCAAGTGTAGGAGGTTGGATAGCTAAGGGATGTATTTACCACCTAGTCGTGGTTCAGATGTTCTAAAATAGCCTCACACCTGGCCCTGTCTTGGCAGGAATGAATTCCCGAGGGCTTCCAGACGAGCCACCGGTATTCCCCGTAAAAGGGAAATAGATTTTGCAATCGACTTGCTACCAAGCACTCGCCATATCAATCCCTCTATATCGTATGGCTCCGCCGAACTCATAGAATTAAAGGAGCAAGGCACCAAGGATCTATTAGATAAGGGCTTTATCAAAGCCGAGTACTTCACCGTGGGGTGCGCGGCTCATTTGTGAGAAAGAAGGATGGCTTCCGCTCCGCATGTGTATAGACTCACCGACACCTCGAATAAGGTTAAGGCCAAGAATAAGTATCCGCTTCGAATAGATGATTTGTTTGATCGCTACATGATATTAGAGCGGCCTGCCTGGTGGGGCAAACCCCGCCGAGGACGCCGAGTCCCTATGGGGGTTACTAGGGACAGCAATACGTAACGCCCGGTTTACTAGGGCAAATCCCACATCGGTTGGGGAGGAGAACGAAGAGAACTTTATAAGTGCTTTGATACCTCTCCTTGTAGACGCGTTCTAAACCGTGAGGGGTGACCCAAAGCTGACAATTTACAAGCTGGTGGTCTCGGGTCAAGTACAGAAAGCCTCTAACATATCCACGGTTTGATGGGACAACATCCCCAACTAACCCAAAGAAGTACTGAAACCGAACATGCAAAGATAGTTGATATCAACTAGTCCTCAGAGAATGAAGACTCACCAAAGAGCTGAATGCTAAACTTCGAGATGGACATTAATCTGGCCGGATCCGAGACGGAGCCTATATCATAACGCTATGCTATCATAGGAGTATGCGGTTAGTAATGTGAAATATAATGAGTATGCAAGGTATGTAAACAGAATTTAAAAATACATAAAAGCTCATAGGAGATCTTAAGAGTGGGACAACATTCTCGTGACATAAATATCACAATATAACATAAGGCTCAAGGTTTTCAAATAATCTATAATCCATTCAATATCATAGTCATAAGAGAAACGTTATTTGAATATAACTTGAGCAAAAGTAACATAAACATATATGCATAAAACATGGAAAACGAGGACTCTTCATAATCACAATTATCACCGTAGAGCCTACATGATGCCCCAACTTACTCAAGTGGGCAGAGTCGCCCGGCTTGCTGTGCGAGGGACGGTAATATATGACACCACAAAAGAGGGGATCATTAACATTGTAACGTATCAATATAATCCTACGTTGGCACATAGTTATGACACACTACCACAGTCCTTCGAACGTCTAGTTACCTTGCTAGATACCGCTCCAATAAACATGCAATATTAGGCTCAGATAAAATCAATAATAATATTCATTGAGATTCATGGCATAATAAACATTATCATCATTGATCCCCATTAAAGTAAATGATTAGCCAAGAACCAAGGGCCCTTTAGTCGACCAAAATCATAAATCGGTAAATCATGAGATCCATATCATGAATCCTATATCATTTGAATACAAATGCCCAACCCTTAACCCGCTTGAAAATACTCAATTCATTTGAAAAACATGATTATAAACATCGGTAGTTTGAACACATACTTTTCATAATCAATAATTCATCATACATAAAACATTCATCATAAACCTTGACTTTCATGAACTTTTCGGAATGGGACTTCCTTGATTTTAAAAACATGAAACATGATTTTTAATGAAAAACAACATAAAACTTTCACATAATTCATAATTCAATAATAATAACTCAATTAGATCAAGCCCAAGTAGGGAAATAAAATTTTCATGCATTAGGTAAAAACCCCATAGAATTTAGAAAGGAAATTTCATGTTTTGGGAGAGATTGACATTGGGTGTGAAAGGATTCAACCATTTATAACCCTACATACCTGGAATGATCAAGTTTCACCACTCCTTGAAAGCCCAATGGAAAAATGAAGAAACCTTGAAGATCAAGCTTGATCACCTCCTTAGATCCCTAATTTTGCATGCATGGATATGAATAAGCCTAGGTAGGTTTTACCCTCAATAAACACCGAATTTGAGCCTTAAACGATGTAGTTTAGGACCCTAAAACATAAGAGTGATGAAAATGCCCTTAATGAAACCCCTGAAATTTATACACTAGGTGAAACAACTGATGGTCCCACGAGTCGTTACCCGATTCCATGACTCATGGTATCGCTAGTTACTTCGCCCATTTTTCCCTTTCGTATTCAATTTCATGACTTGACAGAAGTCGTTGTTTAAAGAGCCGATCCGTTGTGTCTTCCGTTGTTTCCACTTCAAAATCTACACGAGACTTCCCACGAGCCACACTAATGACCTACCTCTTCCATCCCATGAGTCGGGTTTTCCGCCATATAGATTGTATATTTTAATACTCCTTCAAACAACTAGTGCCACAACCCATTGATCCTCACGGCGGTTGTCCCACGACCCATTACTCCCCCTTAGGGCCGAGACAAGATACCACCACGACTCCATACAATGACTCGTTATAACAAACAACGGGTCGTTACTTTCCTCGTCACTTCCAATTGCCACTCAGCCATACCACACCACCTAGTGATCCCCACAGTCTTGGTTGGACAAACGATCCATTAGGTCATCCGTTCTGCGGATTTTTTTCCTGTGGATTCACCCAACTCCGATTTTGAAATCCTAGGTCTAATCTTTTAGGCACTTCAGTGGTATTACAATATCTCCTCCTTGGGAACATTCGTCCTCTAATGTTGGAAACTTATAGAAACAGAAATGCAATCATTACACTCGAATACCGATCATTTAACCGAAACTAATGGAAACGACTATCTCCGATTATAACTACATAGCTAAACCGAATTCATGATTCATATAATACAACAATATATATAATAATAAATTTTGACACATGAATTGAAAAAAACTACATAGAGTTTTTGCGCAAAACCGACATACCTCAAGCCGAAATTGAGCCGATAGAGAATTACTGTAGGTATCTAGCCATCATATCCGCTTCGGCTTCCCAAGTAGCTCCTCAACATTTTGATTCCTCCATAACACTTAACCGAAGCTACTTCCTTGTTTCTTAGCCTTTGATCCTCGATGATCCAAAGATTTCCACCGAAACCTCCTAATAACTAAGACTGTCTTTCACACTAATATCAGTCTCACCAAGATAACTAGAGCAGGATCACCCAAACACTTCTTCAAGAGCGACACATGGAAAATAGGATGCAATGTAAGCACTCTAAAGGAAACTCTAACCCATAGGCCACCTTGCCAACACGTCTCATTATCCTATACGAGACAACATTGTGGGGACTAAGTTTCCCTCCTTTCAAACCTCATCACTCCCTTTATGGGAGACCCCTTCATAAATACCCAATCATTAACTTCAAATTCTAATTCCCTTATCCTCACGTTGGCATAGGACTTTGCGACTGAGCAGCTTTCAACCTCATTCCTTTCTTATCAACCGAACCTTCCATGGCCTCAAGGAACTAAATCTCGGGTCTTATCATCACCACTTTACCAACTTTGAACTAACAAATGGGCGACCTACATCTCCACCCATGGCAGCCTCCAATCTGCCATCCGAATACCGGAATGATAGCTGCTGTTGTATGAAAACTCGATGAGAGGCAAAATGATCATCCCAACTACCTTGAAGTCAATCACGATGATCTCAATATGTCTTCGAGATCTAAATTGTCCACTCCGCTGACCATCCGTTTGCAGTGAAATGGTGTGCCGAGCTTGTTCCGAGTATTTAATCATTTTGAAATGATTCCAAAACCTAGAGGTAAATTGAGTACCTTTATCTTATATGATGGCCAAGGGCAACCATACAACCGAACTTGCTCCCTTCCACCGGTTCGTGATTTTGACCTAGAAAATGAGCGCCTCGTCAACCTGTCACCACCACCCAAATAGAGCTGTTATTATTGACATGTATGAGGCAAACCTATGATAAAGTCCATATTGATTTCTTCCCACTTCCAAGTAGGAATACTGATATCCTAAACCACACCTCCCGGTCTTGATGATCAACCATTACTTGCCGATAGTTTGGACACTTAGCTACAAATTCGCGATGTCCTTTTTCATCCCATTCCACCAATAGAATTCTTTCTTGTAAGTCACTCAGACATATTGGTGGCACCGGATGGATATAATACCTGATCCATGAGCATCGTGTGGCAACATGCAAACCCTCAAATCATCAACATCCTAAACACATAGGTGACCCCTGTACCAAGCACACTATCTCCCCTTTGAGAAGGACTCTACCTTCCGATTTTGAATAGCCTTCAACTTTACCAAAATCAGTCTTCATCTTGTCTATCTTACATCAATACCAAGGACGATTCTGATCCATTATTAACAATAAAACCGCCATCGATCGAGTCAATCAACCTAACTCCCAACCTTGCGTAGTCGATGCACATCCTTGGTCAGCTCTCCTTCTTTCCTTCATCTACATGGGATACACTCCTCCATGAGTATACTAAGTGCATCTTCTATTACATTGGCCTTACCCGAATGGTAAAGCACACTCATATCATAATATTTGAGTAGCTCCAACCACCTCATTTGCCTAAGATTGAGATCCTTCTAACTAAACACATATTTCAAGATCTTATGGTCCGTGAACAGATCCACGTGACCCCGAACAAAATAAGGTCGCCATATCTTCAAGGCAAATACACCACGGCCAATCAAGATCATGGCCTGGATAGTTCTTCTCATGAACATTTAGCTATCTCGAGGAATATGCAATGACTTCCATGCTGCGTTAATACACACCCAATTCTCGATCCTTGAAGCATCACAACACACTATGAACCACTCCGGTGCCTCGGTAGGGTCAACACCGCCGCGAGGCAAGTCGAAGTCTTTCAACTCTTGGATGCTCTTCTCACAAGCATCCGACCATTGGAATTTCACCTTCTTTTAGGTCTATTTGGTCAATGGTGTTGCAATCGAGGAGAAACCTTCCACGAACCTTCGGAGCACTAGCCATCTATACCTTAGAAGCACCAAATATCTAAAGGGAGCAACTGGCCTAGGCCAATTCTTCACCGCTTTTATCTTTTGAGAATCCACCTTTATGCACTCACTAGATACCACGTGGCCCAAAAACGCCATTGAGTTCAACCAAAACCGCACTTGCTTTCTAGTTTGGCATATAATTGGCGATCCTAAGAGTCTCTAGAGTACCACCCTCAAATGAGTGGCATGCTCCTCTCGCACCGAGTATATCGTGATATTATCTATAAACACAATCATGAACATGTCCGTGTATGGCTTGAACACGTTGTTCATCAAATCCATAAAATCATCGTGAGCACTTCTTTAGTCTAACAAACATAACTACAAACTCATAATGACAATATTGCATCTCGAAGGTGGTCTTGGGATGTCACTCTCCGAACTCGAGCCGATGGTACCTGATCCTAGATCTATCTTCGAAACACTTGCACCTTGAAGATGATCAAATAAATCATCAATCCTATGTAAAGAACCATCTTTATTTCGATAAAGAGAATTAGTGCACCATGGGGACTTACTCCTTGGCCTAATGAAACCTTTTTATCTAAAGGTGTCCCTTCAACTGCTCTTTCAACTTCTTTATCGACTAGAGCCGTTCTTTATGGAGGAATAGATATAGGCTGCATGTCTTAGAAGAAGGTCAATACCGAAATCGATTTTCCTCTCGGGAGGAACACCCGATAAATCATCGTGAATATTTTTGCTCACGCACCACTGACCGGACTCTGGATAGCTCAGGGTCTCAGACTAACATCCTTAACCCTATCCAGATGATACACACAAACCTTGGAAATCATCTTCATGTCCTTAAGATAGGAAATAACATGACCTACAAGCACGAATTCGAACTACTCTTCCACTCCAAGACGCTCACTCGAAAATGGAATCCCACCGCACTGTTCTACAATTAATGAACCATAACATGCATATATCCAATCCATTAAGAATAATATCAAATCTGGCACGATATATAATTGGTAATCCTTAAGACTCGTAGCACCACCCTCAAATTAGTGACATGCTCTTCTCTCGCACCGAGAGTATATCAGATATTATCTATAAACACAATCATGAACAAGTCCATGTATGGCTTTAACACGCCTGCTCATCAAATCCATAAAATCCGTAGAGCATTCTTTGTCTAAAAACATAACTACAAAACTCATAATGACCATACGCATCCCGAAGGTGGCTCCTGGATGTCACTCTCCGAACTCTCAGCCGATGGTACCCGGATCCGAGATCTATCTTCGAAACACTTGGCACTTGAAGATGATCAAATAAATCATCAATCCTATGTAAAGAACCGTCTTCTTTCTGATAAAGAGAACTAGTGTGTAATCTTTATGGGGACTTACTCTGCCTAATGAAACCTTTATCTACAAATCTTTCAACTGTTATTTCAACTCCTTTAGTTCAAATTGTAGACATTCTCGTATGGAGGAATAGATATAAGCTGCATTTCAAGAAGAAGGTCAATACCAAATCGATTTTCCTCTCTGGGAGGAACACCCGTGAATCATCTGGGGAATATTTTTGGGTGCTCACGCACTACCGGATCGATCGGGATAGTCGGGGTCTCGTACTCAACACCTTAACCCCAATCCGATGATACACACAACCTTGGAAATCATCTTCATGTCCTTAAGATAGGAAGTAAAATGACCTAAAAGCACGTAATTCGAACTACTCTTCCACTACAAGACTCGACTCACTCAAAAATTGAACTCCACCGCATGGGTTCAACACCAACAAGCATAACATGTATATATCCAATCCATGCCAAGAATAATATCAAAGCCACCCATGGATAACTCTACATACAAGGTCTGTGGAGGTGAATTTATGCAATATAGTGATCGAGCATCTTCTATACACCCGCCTAGCTATAACCAAATCACCAACAAGAGTAGACACAGAAAATGGTTCATAGAGTTTCGGACTACTTTTAAAGTTACTAGCAATATAATGTGTCATAAAGACAAGGTAGCCCCGAATCTAACAACAAAGCATAAGAATCAAGGTGAAACACTCATAACATACCACTAACCACATCCGGTGAAATCTATGCCCCACGCGAGGCGCAGGGCATAGAATCGGCTTTGGCACTGTCCGCCACCCCCACTAGTTGACGTTTTCCACGGGAGCTAAACGTGCTGATCTTCTCTCGCCGACTCGGTAGCTCAGCACGGCCTCTATCATCACCCCAGAGCAGCAAATGGACACGCCTATACATGGCCGGATCTACCGCACCCATAATAAATATCTTAGCCGAGAAATCACTCCCGTAATGACTCTTGCCGCACTTTCGCCAGCCGGAAAGGTGCACTCTACCCGCGTGCCCCCGCATCTAGATCCCGAAGCCTGCCTCCGATCACCCTTGTCCGGATAGAACAAATAGCTAATGATGGTGCAGGAGCTAGTAACCTTTGCTGAAATTAAGGAAGGTGACCACCACAAAATCTCTTATGAGTAAACCCATGGCTATTTATCCGGCCCTTTGACCTCTCTCCCTCATATTAGCCGCCTTAATCTCGCTGGGCGTATAAAACTATCCGAGGGAAATCAATGTCCCGGTGGAGTATAGTGGTCCTCGCAATCTTTGTCCAAATAGCTCGCCACGCCATGAACAAATCGGGCCTACTCGCGCCATCTCGATCAACCACTAACTCTAGTGGTATACTTGATAATCAAGTAACTCGAGAGAATACTCATGTACCATCATCCTCCCCTACTTAATATTCATGAATTTTGCTGCCTTAAACTCCCACATCTCCCGAGGAAAGAATCGTTCTATAAATGCCGCATAGAATCCTCCTTAAGTGACAGTGGCATCCTCCGGCAGCCCTACTATCTCTCCATTTGTCAAACCGTATATGTACAATTTTCAACTGGTACGAGGCCAACTCGCACATTCAACCCCATTCACCCCCATGACCTCGGGTGATCTTCACAATCTCATCAACGGAATCCCTCATGTCCTCACCTACTTTGACCCGATGAACTCTAGAGGGTACATTCTCAAGAAAACTCTCGACTTGAGCAAACACGATTTCCATTTTGCACATGCATATCATTTCGTGGCTGCTACCATTTCCATTCCTTCACCATTTCATCTGGCATGCCATGATTCTCGCAATCGTGAATAGAATCGAATTAGAAGGATAGGGAGACATTTCATCGCATGACATGAACATGAAAGAAGGAAATGCTTCTAAACATTTCGTAGCCTCTTCTTCGTAATTGTGGTGCGCTCACACCAATGAAAAGAATCTACTCAACGTGGCTTTCGACACCCTAGATACTTCAAACCTATGGTTCTAATACCAAGTTTTGTCATGACCCAAACATAGACTGGATTGTAACACGGAACAAGGAGCCCCGTAGACTCCAAGTTGACCCATGACATTAACTTACATCTAATCTCAATATCAATATCGCGGAATACTTAGCATAACAATATAGTGGAAGAATAAACATATCATAACATGGTAAGTAGAACGACTACATATAGAACAATCGAGTACTACATATAATTTGAAGCCTCTAACATATCAAATGGTTTGATGGGAAAACATCCCAACTAACCCGGCAAGTTCTTAGAACCGAACATGAAAAGATAGTTGATATCAACTAGTCCTTAGAGAATGAAGACCGGCCAAAAGAGCCGAATGCTAAACTCGAGATGGACTACCGACGTGCAGTGATCTCGGAGATCGGAGCCTATATCATAAAACTATACATCATAGAGTATGCGGTTAGTAATGTCACATACCGAGTATGCAAGTAAAACGTACATTTCCAAAATACATAAAGCTCATAGGAGATCTTAAGAGTGGGACAACATGCTCGTAAAATAAATATCACAGTATAATATAAGGCTCAAGGTTTTCAAATATTCGTGAATTCAATTCAATATCATAGACATAAGAGAAACGCGATAGAACATCACTTAAGCCAAAATAACATAAACATAATAATGCAATAAAGGCGCGAATAATGGGAGAAATTATTGGCAACCGACACCATCATGGTGTAGCTTTACATGATACCCCAACCATCTCATTCATGTAGTCGCCTCGCTTGCTGTGAGGGATGTGCATTATGTGATATCAAACAAAGAGTAGACCATTAACATTGTAAAGTATCAATATAATCCTGCAGTGGCATGTAGTTATGAGACCCAACATAGTCCTTTGAATGCCTGATCATTTCTGCTTGACACTTCTCTCAAAAAGGTTTACATTAGGTTCTACATAAATCAATAATATCATTCATTTTGCATTCACGGCCAAATAAACATTATCATCATTTATCTCTATTAAGATACATGATTAGCCAAATCAAGGCCCTTTAGTTGGCCAACATCATAAATCGATAAATCATGACATCCATATCATACATCCTAAATCATTCTTGAACATGTGGCCATTTCCCAACCCCTTAACATTCATGAAAAATAGCTTAATCTATTGAAAATGGCTGATTATAAACATGGGTTTATTTGAAAACATTCTATTCATCATCAATAATTTATCATACATGAACATTCATCATAAACGTTGACTTTCATGAACTTTTCATGAAACTTGAAACATGATTTTTAAATGAAACATGATTTAATTAAAAACAACATAAAACTTTTCATAATTCATAATTCAATATTAAAAATATATTAATTCCTTAATTAAGTTAATCATTTAAAATAAAAAATATAAGTTAAGAATTTTAAATTGTATGTTTAAATTTCATGTTTTGGAAGAGATTTGGGTATGGATGTGAAAGGATTCACCCACTCATAACCCCACATACCTGGGGAAGATCAAATTTCACCATTCCTTGAAAGCCCTATAGAAAACCTTGAAGACCAAGCTTTATCACCTCCTTAATTCCCTAACTTTGCATGCATGGATATGAATAAGCCTAGGGTAGGTTTTACCCTATACAACACCGACTTTGATCCTTAAACGATGTACATTAGGACCCTAGGACTTAGGAATGATGAAAATGCCCTTTATTAAACCCCTGAAATTTCTACACTAGGTGAAACCATGGACGGTCCCCCGAGTCGCTACCTATCACGTAATGACTCATGGTATCGATCCGTTGGACCCCGCCCCTATTTCACACTTTATCTGCCTCTCATGACATGTCATAATGATTTTTTTTAAGAGATGATTCATTCATCGTCCGTTGTTCTACTTTAAACCGTGACGAGCCTTCCCATGAGCCACAACATGACTCGTTATTCCATCCTACGAGTCGTGGTTTCATTTCATTACATAGACTAGATATTTTAGTTTTCTTCCTAAGACTGTGACCGTGACCCTTGCTCCCTTTGGAGATGGGTAATCCAACGACCCATTACTCCCTAGGGCCGAGGACCAGATCCCACCACGACCCACACAACGACCTGCTATAACAAAAATGGGTCGTTACTTTCCCTCATCACCCTAACCGCCACCTGGGCCATACCACACCACGGTGATCCTCGTTCGGGCCGTCTGGATGACTACACGCAAGGTACATGGTCGAACAAGTAGTAAGTGGCTCAAGTAAGCTAAGTATCAATCCCATTGTGGACTGACTACAGTGGAAAATCACCTCAAGTGTCAATTTACTATAACTCTAAAATGGAGGACAACAAAGGTGACGAAAAGTTTTTATATTTTGAGAACTAATTTTATACTAAGCTAAAATAATTATACAAGTGAGTCTCGAACTATGAATGTGAGCAGCGTTGAGTTAAATGAAATATGTAGAGAAATTAAATATCGATATACATGGTTTATCTTTTCTCCGGTTGCTAGTCGGAACTTATGCCTATAGATTAAAATTTTGTATTTAACCCAACTTAAGAATCAAGAACCTTCCACCTACATTTCGTGATAAGTAATAAATTCAAGGTTCAGCCATACGAAACCGATTCCACACTTGACTAATACGACTTTCAGGTATATTTCTATCCCGAAGGTAAACAATTCCCAATTTTCCCAAACAAAGAACAGATCATATCCTATTAATTCACAACTTTCGCCGTGCTCGAGTGAAACCGGACTTTTGGATTTACATTAACATTGGGTCAGACATCAATGCGTAAGAACAAGAATTAATAGAACAACCATGAAAGAAAAGATGGAAAACCAGATAATCAACAATTACATTTCAATACAACAATTCATAACCTCAGCAAGAAGAAGTGGAAATAGCCACTCATTTGTGGATTAAACATCAAGTTAATCGAGTGTAAAGCATACAACAAATGAAAGAAAGAAGAAAGGGATGGGAGAAAACCCTAAGAATTTTCGTCCTCTCAAATGCCCTATGGAACCCACGTTTGCTCCACCGTCGTAATATGTGAAAAATAAACCCATGCGTGTTATTTATATTAAAGTAGGATTTTTTCCCTAATAATAAGTAACGTCACAGAGTGCAACGCGGAGCATTGCCCGTGAGAATGTACCTAAACGTGAGGTTCTTGCTGAAAATGCCCAAAACTCGACTCAGCAGCCACTGCCAGTTATAGTGGTGTCACGCTGCCCGGGCAACGCGATGTCAACTTCTGTCGTGCAAACCAACCCTGCCGTGGCACATTGTCAACGCCAGTGGGCTGTTGTGGGGCGCCGCTCGCCGTGGCACGATGCCGACGCGCAGTGGGCTATTTTGTGCCTCCTCTTTGCCGACGTTGCGTTTTTTAATTCCGTCTAAGCCTCTACTTCACCAACTCATGGATTAGCTCCTCAAAAGTCACTCAAACCTACAAAACAAAGGCTAATCATGTTGTTGTATACATATCTTCACATTTATATAAAATCACATGAAAATGTATAAAATAACTTAGACAATAGGTGTTATCACGGCATGATATTTTTGCCCGTGATCACAACCCCACACTTAAAGCCTGCCTCAGTCCTCACAACCTTTTACATATCAAGTGCATATGGAGAATTCTAACACAACTAATTTAGCAAGGTAATCTAAGATACGAATTAGTGATTATTCAAGATACAAGTTAACAATAGAATACATATGAAATATAACTATGTTAAGACTTCTTAACCTCAAGGATCGACTTCAATCTTAGCAAACTCTTGCAAATCAACGATTAAGAGATCCCACATGAATTATATCTTCATTAAACATGTGCCCTCCCTAAAGAGAGTTACCCAATTTCACACGCAAAAACTATTTTTATATCACAACATGTGCGGGTACATAAACAGAATTTCACCACTCGCACAAAGAATTCACATGCACCATGTAATGACCCATGTTTGCTCCTTAGTGTTTTACTCCACAATTTAAGGATGTCTGAATGTGATAAAGTAGGATCTTTTAGGTTGTAATGTACTCAGTGTAGGTAGGTACTATTGTGATCAGTAAAAGTGACTACTTTCCCTAAGCGCTTTCACATCACGCCTCATTACGAACTTCCTTCCTTACTTCACCTTTTTTATCCTTGGTAATTTTCTTTTTCCTCTTTTGTTCCCCCATTTCTTTTAGGCATCTTTAGCTCATTAGTAAGGACTTGTATAATTAATTTTAATGAATTTATTTTCTTATTCCTTAACAATCAACCATTTTTACACAAGTGCACCTTTGACCTTTCTCAACTTTTACAAGCTTCCACTTTTCCTTTCTTTTCATTCTTCTCACTCCTTTCCTTTCAAGCTTTTTTCTTCTTAAATGCTTAGGAGCTTTGGATCAAATTCAATGCTAATGAAATAAAAATGGTTAAGTTTATGTTGTACCTATCAAAGAATAGGCTAAGGCTCAATGGGGCCGACTAGGATTAATATTTCAAGGTAGGTAAAACGAGGGACAAAGATTTAGGTTCATTCAAAGAAATGCCTAAATCATTTACAATTTACATCCATCATTTCATTTTATAAACATACCAGAAAGTGATAAGGGGCATATTTATATGCCAAATCGATACTCAAATGTATAGCTTTGCTTTGTTTGTCCACAATGTGTGTACATTCTCATGTAAATTATGCGGAAGTGTGATTTTATACTAACCAACATGATTATGCTTTTGTAGGAAAACATGCTTTTGATGGAGAAAAAGACATGTTGGAGAAATCAAGACAGAACTGGAACAAGCAAGGAAGCCGGTTGGATGAGCAAGGAATACAAGGGCTCCGCTATGGAGCAGTGACACGCCGCTATCGCTGATGCACCGCCTAGGAATTAAAAGTGCAAGAAATTCAGGTAGTGTCCGCGATCGGCCGTGCCACGTTGGGATTAATTTGCACTTGCAACCTGCAGAGGGTCCGGCGATTGCACCGTGGCACGCCGTCATGCCCGCGATGCATGCCGTGCCACGTTGGAAGCAACTACCTCGCGCATAATTTCCAGAGCTCACAGCCTGCACCGTGTCACGAGGCGTTGCTCGCGATGTACCCGTGACACGTTGCTTGTTATTCCGGGAAAAATTATCCCTAGTATAAATAGAACACTTAGGTTTATTTTTAATTATTCGACTTGGTGGAGCAAGAAGTGAATAAGGTGCAGCTTGAGGATGAAAATTTTAGGGTTTTCTATCCCTTTCTTCTTCCTTTCAATTGTTTGCATGATTTGCATTCATTTAATACATGTTCAATCCCCAAATGAGTGGCTAATTCTCTTCACGAGGTTATGAACCATTGTATTGAAATGATTATTGAATTGCCGGGTTTACTTTCATCTTTTCTTCCATGGTTGTTCTATTTAATTCTTGTTCTTACTACGTTAATATCTGCCAATGTTAACAAATCCAAAAAGTCCGGTTTCACCAGAGGGCAAGAAACTGGAAGTTGTGAATTAATAGGATATGACCTTTTCTTGGTTTGGGAAATTGGGAATTGATTTACCTTCGGATAGAAATATACCTCGAAAGTCTCCATTAGTCATGTGGAATCGGCTTTGTATGGCTATGAACATGAATTTCTTCTTACTTCTAAATGTAGGTGGAAGGTTCATGCGACTTCCCAAGTTGGGTTAAATACGGTGAGTTTTAACTATAGGCATAAGTTCACTAGCAACTGGGAAAAAGATAAACCATGTATAATGATAATTGAAACATGGAATCTGATCTAGAAAAGTTTCGAGGTATTACAAATAATTTGTATTTAATTAATTAAATTAAAAATTTTAAATTTGTTATAAAAATAGTGTCCAAAATACAAAAACTCTTCTTTACACTGTTGTCTTCATTATTATAGTTGTAGTAAATTAGCATTTGAAAAGGTTTCACCCCGTAGTCCCGTCCTTTTGTGGGTTCGACACTCCGGTTCTTAAAAGAGCCACTATATTACTGCACGACCCGCATAAATGCGGGCTCATCAAGTTTTTAGTGCCGTTGCCGGGGACTAGGCAATTGGTGAAATTTTTAATTTTCTTAGACGTGTTAGTTTCGTTATTTCGATATTTTATTGTTGACAACTTGGTCTTAGCCTCTATTTTGCAGATAATGAATTCTGTTGAACACCGGCAAGAGACAAAGGCTCTGGTGGATCCATCCTTAGAGCCGGAAAGACAGTTTCTATCGCCAACGGAGAGAAGCTCTAGAGAGAGAAAACTGCAGCTGTTTAGACAAACCATTAAGTGGAGCAACCAAGGTAATCCACCACTCGCGGGCAGCATTAGTGCCCGAGGAAATGGCAGCCAAAGCCTAAGCCATGTGGCAACCCACATGCTAGTAACGTCACATCTAGTATCCGCAAACCTAAGCCAGAGGGTGTTCTGAGCTAAATGTAACATGGTGCAATTGCCGCATTGCTGGCAAATACATTGTGTCTCCTCACGAGGATCCACAACAACATCTTCGTAATTTTCTCGGAGATAAGTGACACTTACATCCGCCGGAGTGTCAACAGATTACGCCGCCATACTTTTCCCTTCACTTTTGGGAGAAGCCAAGAGGTGGCTGAAAGCCGAGCCACCAAACCTATAACCACATGGGATGATCTTGCAAAGAAGTTCTTGATCCGATTTTTTCCTTCCTAAGAAACAAAGCAAGGCTTGAATTCAAATTCTAAGTTTTAAACAAAGAGAAGGAGAGAATCAGATCGCTTGGGAGAGATTCAAATCATTGCTGGGAGACCGCCCTAATCACCATCAATCCAATGATGTCAAGCACATTTTTATAGAGGGTTTGGAACCTCACACAAAAATTACTTGATTCGGCAATGGGGACAAGCTTTAGAAAAGACTTACGAGGAGGAGACTAATTTAATCATATTTCTCGCAGTGGGAACCGGAGTGGAATGCGGACTTCAAGGGGGAGGAGCAAGGAAAGCAAATGAGTCTGGAAGTGGATAGGCTTGGCGCCTATCGCCGTACGCATAGCCGCCTTGGGTGTAATCAATTAAACACCCACTTCTGCAACATGAACTTGGAGCGCCCTGCCCTGCATGAATGCAAAGGCAAAGAGATTTGGTGTGAAGTGGGTGCGGAGCAATGAACACTCAAACGAGTGTTGTGGAAGCAAATCCAGACTAAGGAACTTTGGCTCTGTAATGCACAAATGAACAATCACCAACAAGATGGAACAAATACAACTCTAATTGGAGGAATCACCCGACTTCTCTTGGGTAGCAACAACCATCAAAGGCGTAGTTCGAGTCAGGATGCAAATGAATCAAGGAGGGCCACGAACTATCGCACACATAGAACAACAATGCTCCCTCCTCCACCACCATCACCCGCTGTTGAGGAGATGTTCAAGCAGCCGATAGCGCTCAAGCTCAATTGCAAAGCCGACTATGTCAAATTGGCAGCCGAAGTCAAGAACACCGCCTAGCTACCAAGGCACTCGGAGTATCAATTTGGGCAATTTGTCGAGCCTGCAATTAATCTAGCCTAGAGACTTCCCAAGACACGGTATCCTAACCCCAAGCAAATGCAAAGGACTACGAGGAGTGGTTTGCGTCGAAGGAGGTGGAACCCCAAAGACAATTCCTTACCAACCGGGAACAAGCAGGCTGGAGAGGGAGTGTAATGATGAGAGGGGGAAACACAAAGATGCCGAATCAGAAAGACCTCCCACCCCGTCTCAACGATTAAGGAAGCACAAGGAGGAGGCGTGTTGCTTCAAGAAATTCATTGAGGTGCTTGCAATAGGTACACATTAACTTACCTCTTGTCGATGTTTCGTGTGAGTGCCCAAGTATGCAAAATATATTAAGGATATCGTACAATAAAAGCGTGCTTACCGAATATGCCACGGGCCCTTACAGAGGAGTGTACCTCCCGTATACAAAACCGGCTGCCCACTAAGCTCAAAGATCCCTTGGAGCTTCACAATTCAAATAATAATCGGGCAAAGTATCCGAGCTCGGTTTGTGTGATTTGAAGCGAGCATTAACTTGATGCCAACCTCGGTATTCAAGAAGTTAGGTCTAGGAAGACCTAGACCTACAACAAGATTTTGCACTCATGGATCGTTCCTTAGCAAGCACCCGCATGCATTGTGGGAGGACGTGCTAGTGCAAGTCGCCTCCCTAATCTTCCTGGATTTTGTTGTGTCGACTTTTGAGCGCACGCGGAAGTCCCATTTATTTTGGGACGACCTTTCTTGGCAACCGTGAAAGCGTCATAGATGGCCGCGGCCGCCTAACTATGCGAGCACATGACAAGGTGGAGGTGTTCGATGTACAAGGCCACCAAGCTCCCATTGCTACGAGGAACTCGTTGATTAACGACTCTTGAGCAACCGAATGGCCGCTGTATAAACATCGAGAATTAATGGGAGAGCTCCCCGATAAAGGTAAGCTTGATAAGGGTGTGGACGCGCGAGAAAACGTCCGTCACCCTAGGGGCAGTATGAGCTTAAACGACGTCGAGCGAGACGGTAAAACTGAGAGCCGTGACTGGAGGCAACCCGTGAATTGTAATTGTATATTGTACATAAGAAAGAAAAAAGAGAAGAAACAAGATTTTTTTATTTTATGTATAGTAGTGTAAATAGAAAAATAAAATTATTTTGTTCCTCAACCCTTGAAATTCTAACCGATCTGTGGTAAGATGTTTTACAAAGTTGATCTGAGGGAAAAAAATGCAAAGGAACGCAAAAGGGAAAAACGAGGTAAGGAAAAAAATTTTTTTTTAAGTGGCAAAACATGAGTCAAGTGTTGATGGCTCCGTGTCACGGAGGAGGGCCTCGCGTTTCCTCCGTGACACGTTGAAGGCAAAAATCTGAAATTTGCGCCCGTAATGCTCGCGAGACGGCTCCGGTCACGGAGGGCATGGGTTCCATGCTACCTCCGTGACACGTTGACGTGTTAATCGTGCTGGGTCACACCGGGTCACCGGGCGACCCGCGCGAAAATCCCACTTTTAAACCCCCAAATCCTCATTTTTCATTTTCTCACAATTCTCCGCAACAAACTCCCCTCAAAATCCTCCTCAACGTGTCACTAGCAATAGAGCAAATTCATCAAACTTTTCTTCGATATCATCGGGATTAAAGGTGTATGTTCTGAACTCAACTTCACCTTAGCTGTAATTTCGATTTCTAACATTAACTAGGAAGAATCCATGCCCTAGATATAAATTGAGCTTAAATACATTTGAGTTATTGTCGATTGCTGTTCGTAGTATCGTGTTGATTATATGAACTCGAGCAATTACATGCTTAATTGAATTTTGTGTGAAATTGTAGCTAGGGTTGGGTTGTGAATTTAAAAGGTTGAATTGAGGTTGAGTTGTTGAAAAATTGTTGGGTTGTGCATGTTGGGTGAATTGAATTGTGTTATGCTTATTGTATTATGCTCAAGAAACGATGAAATTATCGGGGGAGCGAATTGGGTGAAATTTCACGAACTTATCGAATCACATAAAAATCGGGAAATTGCTTAGGTTGAGTTTGTAGAATATTCTTATTTTTCTCATTATCTTTTAGCTAAAAGTATGATGAAACGATTATCGATAGTATGTTGGAATTAGTCAGTATCAAGTCTCGAGTAGGCTATAGAGGTGATACTGTCAATTTTAAGAAGGTACGAGGCGATTGTGCTTTGTGTTGCTTCTCTTTTTTTTTTTTTTTTTAGTTGTTGTTCGAGTTTGTGTTATCTTTTGTAAATTAGAAACAAAATGTGATTCCTGCCAAAATGCATACGTGAGCTAAAGACTAAGTGGGTGGCCGAGCCAAAACCCAACCTTAGTCACATTTTATCCATCACATTGACACTGCCTGTTTTCTTTGACAGAACAATGTCGAAAGGTAGGAGACAAAGGTAAGGGCGCATCAACATCGCGCCGGACGAAAGAGGTTGAGACCGGGAGCAAGAGTCCTGAAGAAGACCGGGCAGCTTCCACATGCCAGCTGGGCCGCCATTGCTGGAACGCGATGGTGACCGAGAAGGGTAGAAGTTGGTACACCAAATACAAAGAGAACAAATACTTCCCTGAGGAGCACATTGCACGGACCCATTGGCAATGAGTTCCCCGGATGGTGCATCAGATTGACGTTGCCGGGCTACGCCATTTTTGACGAGCCCAAGGAGTGCAATCGCACTTAATTCTGAGAATTCTATGCCAACCTGAACCCGACACTCGTGAGTCACACCCATCAAAACAGGCCGATTGTCACACTAGAGCCTCACCACCTCAATGCCATCCTAGGGGCGCAAAATACGGACGCCCTACATACTCCTAAGCAACAAATATCACTCCACCCTATTGATAAGGGGCATATTTATATGCCAAATCGATACTCAAATGTATAACTTTAGTCTTGTTTGTCTAATAAATTGTGTACATTCTCATGTAAATTGTATTGAAGTGTGAATTTATACTAACCAACATGATTAGCGTTGTTTTGTAGGAAAAACATGCGTTTATTGATGAAAATGACATGTTAGGAGAAATCAAGAAGGAACTCGTGATTGAGCAAGGAAGCGATGGTGAAGCGAGGGATGACAAGGGCCCGCGACATGGAGCCGTGGCACGCTGCCATCGCGGGGAGGCTGTCGCTGGAATGGAAATTCCAAATAAATTCCATAAGGTCCGCGCGATGTGCCGTGCCACGTTGGAAGTGAATTATTCAAATGTGCATTTCCAGAGAGGGTCTCAAGGACAGGTAATCTCGTGGCACGCTGGTCGTGGCTCCGATCAGGTCGTGCCACGTTGGTAGCAATTACCCGGGCGGACAAATTCCGTAGGGCTTCCGCGCTTGCACCGTGTCACGGAGGCGCTGCTCCGCGATGCACGCCGTGACACGCTTGCTCGTTATTCCGGGAAAATTTATCCCTAGATAAATAGAGCACTTAGGGGCATTTTCATTTAATTCTGACTTGGTGGAGCAAGAACGTGGGTTACAAAAACATCGAGGACGAAAATTCTAGGTTCTTCTCATCTCTTCTTCTTCTTTTCACCGCTTGTATGATTAACACTTGTTTGGGGATGATTAACTACAAATGAGTGGCTAATTCTCCTTGCCGAGGTTAGGAACTTTGTGTTGCAAATGTAATTATTGAATTGCTGGTTTATTTTCTCTTTCTTCCATGGTTGTTCTATTTAATTCTTGTTCCTACTACATTAATGTCCGCAATGTTAATGTAACCAAAGTCCGATTTCACCCGAGAGGTCAAGAAATTGGAATGTTGTGAATTAATAGGATATGATCTTTTCTTGATTCGGGAGAATTGGGAATCGATTTACCTTCGTGATAGAAATATACCCGAAAGTCGTATTAGTCATGTGTGGAACCGGTTTCGTATTGCTAGAACTTGAATTCCTTCTTATCACGAAAATGTAGGTGGAAGGTTCATGATTCTTAAGTTGGGTTACATACGAGAGTTTTAATCCATAGGCAGTAGTTCCGACTAGCAACCGGAGGAAAAGATAAACCCCGTAAATTAATAGTTCGTGTCTTCCCATGTTCTTCGTAACCTCAGCATGCTCTTATCCATTGTTTAGATTCAATTGCATAATTAGCTTAGTGTAGTATAAAAATTATATTCTCAAAACAAATTAT